>PVIJ01005068.1:0-53188 GCA_004024925.1 Scalopus aquaticus
AGAGAGAGAGAGAGAGAGAGAGAGAGAGAGAGAGAGAGAACCAGCATGGCGCTGTGTTACTGTCCTAACCGTGTCTAAAAACTTCCACAGATTCACTTTCGACGTTTCTATTTATTATTAGAAACAGTCACTAAGGTTAGTTCACATTCAAAGGAAAGATTATACTCTCATTTTATTAGTAAACATGTCAAAATATTTGTGGATATGTTTTTAAACCCTCACAACTAAATACATACATTTGTGAATCTTTGGCAGATCGATGGTATTTATATTCATACAGGATTAAACTGCTTTAGGGAAAGAAAGCCAGTGATTTAGTTCTGAGGACACCAACATTTAGAATACCTTAGAAAAAGAGAAGCTAAAGAAGGAGACCGAGAAGGAGAAGCCACAGAGGTAGGGGTAAAAGCAGAAGAATTTGGTGTCTGGAAAACCAAAGATGATTTGATTAAAGAAAGGAAGCTGTATTAAGTACTGTTGATGACTCAGGCAGGCTGAAAAGGAGAATAGGGAAATTGGTGACTGGATTTTGCAGGAAAGAGGATTTTAGGGACTTTGACAAGAACAGGCTTGTGACAACACAAAACTGATTAAAGTGGTCCAAGGAGATAACTGGAAAAGAGAAAGCAAAAATATCTTTAGCATTCTTTTATATGTTCTACACTGGACAAGTTCCCATGGGGTCAGATACAGGAGATAAGAGGAGAGAGCTAAGGAAAAGTATAAGTGTGAGGTAAATCATTCAGGTTGGATAATTATTCTCGGCTATGGTTCAAAATAATCTTTCAGGTCATATTGGCTGTACTTCTCCCTCTCCTCACCCAATTGTATTTTGGATGGCCAAACTATGTCCAGTTTTTACACAAAGGTATAAGTACTGTACATTAATTCTTAAGATTGACTTTTAAAGGAGTTCTTATACAGTGACTTTGACAGTTGGAGACACTTATGCCATGACATTGCTGAAATCAAAGCAGAATATTAATTATAGAGCAAATTTCTCAAAAAGTGCAGAGACAAGACCATAAGCACACTTTTAGTTGTTAATTTGTGTTAAGTTTGTTTTTCATTTTAGGCAGAGAAAAAAATAAGCAGTTTAAAATGAGTGATATGTACATTTTTCACTTTAATTTTTAAACCTACATGTTAAAAGCTACATTAAATCAAGTCGATCACATTTTCTAGATAATAATAATAATGCAGAGTTAGGTAGTGCCTACTTTCTAGTTATCACCAATCCAAAGTTTACTATTTCCAATTACTCTTTAAAATACATAATTTTTAATTCATCTAAATGTAATCCCAGTATCATGCTATGAGATGGATTCATTCTACAAATGAGAGGGCTGAGATTCAGAGAGATGAAATGATTTTGTTAGGGGAAAGCAACAAAAAGGTGGAGGAGCCAGGCAACTGAGCAATTTGATTGCCTCTGGCCTCTTATCATTGGACTCCCTCAAAAACATGCTCTCTTACTGGAGCAGGTAAGCAAATTGCAACTGCCTTTTGAAAGGTATTTTTTTTAGTGACTAAATAAAATTTTACTGAAATATTTTAAAAGTGCACCTCTCAGCTAAGAATAGAATATGAAAATCTCAATTATGTGGGTGCTTCTATTTTTTAATGGAGAAAGAAAGATACTGTAATGTTCTAATTAAAAATACGCCAACAGCAAGGGGACTGCCAATTGCCTCTGTACTTTCAGAGAGCAGAGAGTTCTTTCTTGAAAGCAGCTTTGTTTGAAGACAAATACTAGGAAGGAAAAGTATTGGTAAAGTTCATCAGGAGGCAAGCCCTGTTCTCTGGGCCAGTGGCCACCTACTAGTTCTCAGAAATGCTCAGGGTGCTGCCTAAGCATCAAAAGAAAGGCATCTGAATATGTGATGACAATTAAGTCAGTGGAGCCAAAACCCTGTGGGATTAGGATGAGAGTCTTGGGACATTGTGTGGCCAGTTTTCTTGCCCGTCAGCCCACTGCTATTTAGCTAGGAAGTAATAATTAATTTCCTCAGTAAAACTATATTGAGCAACTACAATGCACTACTACTATTTGTGGTCCAGGGGATACAAGATGGAGACCAATTTCTCCAAGAAGTTAACAGACTATCGCAGAAGAAAGATAAGTAAACAGGTAACTGAAGTGCATGATAGTCACACTGATTATTGTTTGGGAAGAATGGGAGAATTTAAAAGTAGGTTACAGTTCAATCAGACTTTATGCGGTAACTACTGGCATTTTGTAGCAGCCAAGTAAAACAGGACAGAACAGATATTCTTTTAGAAGAACACATGAAAGAATTTTGAAGGAAAAATCGAAGACATGTATATTACATGTTAGTAAAAATATATGTCCATTATAACATAGTCAAGCAATATATATATGAAGAAGTAAAGAAAACTGAAATCCTAATATTCAGAGATAATCACTGCCATTCTGTTAGGAGAGCACCACAGTAATGCTTGTGGTGTCTTTCCCTAATTCTAGCTTTCCTGTAAGATGAGAATTATGTTATCTGATCATGAGCCAATAGCTTTTTGTCAGTTTACACTATTGTGCAGGATATGTTCAGCTCTGTTCCTATTCCATGCAGCAAGCACACATTCCAGAGGCAGACCAAGAGACCCATTTCTCTCTGACCCCATTGCAGGAGCCCAATGGGCACAAAGTGTAAAATTTCTCGTTATGGAAGTCTGGGTAGAAGTCAGCCTGCTGAATCAGAATCTCCTTTGGGTGGGTTATCCTGAGGTGAGACCCTGAGTGAAATATTTGGAAATGTATTTGGCTTCAGGACCAATTCATACTCTCCGATGCAAAACTAGCTGCATGAAAGCTTCGAGGCAGTTTGATTTCTGCCTGCTTTCTGTATTTTTCAGTTGTTTCATGTATATTTATGATCTAAAAGAGAAACAATCTTACCTCAAAGAGTTGATAAAATAATTACTTGCCATTAAATATTAACGCTGCCTAACTATGCTTGATGGATATTTGGTGAAGAGTAGAGGTTAGTTCTTCTCTTTCAAGTTCCTCCTCTAATAAGCACCCAGAATTTTAGAGGTAGAGTTTTGCAGACATCTCAATCTCCACTAGCATCTATTGATTCCATAATCCTATCCCAGAGCCCTGCGTTTGAAGGAGTCTAGTGAAAGGAAATGTACCTCTCTGTGATTAACATTAATTTTAAGACCAATGCAAGTCCTTTCCACACATGGGAAATTTTAATTATTACAGAGTTCTTCCTAAATCATAATTCGCCAATCTAACAAGTTCAACTACTATTCTAGAGTCTGTTTTATGGAGAGATACATTTCTATGTGGCAATTATTCAGATGCCATGTCCTTCTTCCCCAAGTTAATAATTCAACTTTCCTCGTTGTTTCTTGGACATACAGTAATTGCTCAATATTGACTGAGTTCTAGTCTTATATATAGCCTGTCAACTTGAAATTTATCTCCATTTGAAAGGAACAACTCAAATTCAGCAGACCACAAATGGCAGCCTTGATTTACTGCCCAATCCTCATCTACTTCTATTCTTTCTTATCTCAGAAGAAGACACATCTATTCACTCAGCTATTCAGGAAATACTTTAAGCACCAGTTTTGCATCTTTTCTTTTATATCCAATATGCAATTCAAGAGAAAACCCTATGCCTTTAATTATACTTCTAAAAGAAATCTTCCCCCACCTCCTCCATCTTTACCATCTGCACTTCAGTTCCAGTCATCCATATGGATGCCTGGACACTTTAAAAGACCATCTCATTAGTTTCTTCACTGTACTCATCACTCCTTAATGCAACTTTCATACAACAGATAATCACTTTATAACCAAAAATACACAATGTTATTCTCTTGTTTAACATTCGGTAAAAAGCTTTTCATTGTACTTAGGGTAAAATTTAAAAAGCATTCTCACATATCATACAAGTCCCTGCTTAGCAATCTATTCTTACCTTGTGAAATTACCACCCTTTCTTTCTCTAATCCTCTACGCCATGCTAGCTCTTTTCCTTTTCTGTTCCTGAAACAGTCAAGATTTTTCCAATTCAGTGTCTCTGCAGGTGCCAATCACTCTGCATATGTAGCCTTTCCCTGGTCTCTGTATGTTTTGTTTCATTTTTTCTACTCCTTGCATCCCAGCTGATATGAATTCTGATATTTTGCCCAAATCAGCCTATATAAAGTAGCCTCCCAACCCTACAATTATTACATCACCATTCCTTTCCACCATTCATCATGACCACTTTTCATCTTTTGTTTCCTCTCTGCTCTATGGCTTTTGTTTTTAGAGGCCCCTGCCCTCTGAAGGTGGGAAGGCCCTTGTGGGACATGTAGCCAGCATCTCAGACCTGCCTGCTGCTCCAAACACTGAATGCTCTCTCGGGTCTTTTTGTGTGTGATCAGAGAATTCGCGATGACATGGATGGCTTTAGCTTCCAACATGTGGACCTTGCCCAAACCACCAGTGGCTGGTGACTAGGTCATGCAGGGGAGGGGAATTTGGCCTTTCCTTCCTCCACACCGTAGGGAGCTCCTGATATTTGTGCTCTGGAATCACTGGATTCCAGGGGTTGCTGCCCATGTCCAACAAAAGAGAAGTCATGGGGGCAGGGCCCTCTCGGGCATCGAAATAGCTGAGAGCCCAACCACGCATCCTGACAGGCAGCAACATGTCACCTAGAGTACTGGTAAGCTCAAGAACAGGCATTTTTGGTTGTCTTGAAGCCATTGAAGAACTGGGATCCAGGTGCTTTTCTATATAGAATTCAAAGATCCAAGCCTGAGTATCTGTAACTAGAGTGAAATGATGTGACAATAATCCTGACGGGTAGGTATTAAAAAGAAAAGTGGTCCAGTTGCTGCAAATTAGTAAAGCTTCTTGGGTAGAGTCCATCAGTTCCCGAAATCTGTCCTTCTGCCACTGCAGAGGTGCCTATGGCCTGATTTCCAGCAAAGATGCTCTTAAAACCCATGTGTCCATGAAGGTTTGGCGCAGCTGGGACCTAAGTCAAAGTCTATTCTAACACTCAAATGGGCATTAGCAATTTCTTATTAATGTTTTTATTCAATAAGATGTTTCATACCCCCACAAAACTTAATTCTCCCCCTGTATAATACATCTGTTTACTATATCCTGCAAAAAGACAGACAGGCAGAGTCTACAAGTACCAGTTAGGTTGGCTTTTACACTTTTGAGTCTCTGAATGTATTGAATACGTCTGCTCCCCTCCTGGTCACATCACTGAAAATCCTCCTGTGAGTGCTGCTGCTTTGTGATTTTTTTTCTGTCTTCTTACATAACCTTGGCTAATATGTTCAGATATTAAATATCCATATTACTTAACATTAGCCAATATCAAGCAATATCAGCAAATTTGGATAGCACACAGGTATGTCCTTGATAGAAATATGCAATATACCAGAATTTTCTATCATTGATGGTTTTTGGCCTACCCACAGGCAATTCAGGGTGAGCAAACTAAAGATCAGTACTTTCTGAAAAATGAGAGCTATCTCCTGATGTTGATTTTTAGGGCCAGAGTCACATTTTATCTTTGAAAGTTGATGAGAAAAGCAAAGATAAGATTTCTATTATGTAGACTAGTACATGTCAAAGATATGAAGTCAATAAAATCTTTTAAAGCACGAGGTTTTAAAGAATGAACATTTTTAGATAATTTTAGCCAGATAATTCTATTTCTTGTAAAGCTTTCAGCCAATACTACATAAGTACACGGAAATGTGGACACTCACAAGTGTGAGCACTGAAGCCCTGGGTGGGCCTGCTGAGAAGAGAGGGTGTATCCACCTATGGAAGCATGCAATTGCATTTCCAACATAATCAGCTGCCTGAATTCCATGCCTAAACTTAGGCAATATATTTCATCTGTTAGTAATTTGGAGTTATTTAAAAGCATTCCCTTATTCTTTCTTAGGCATTACCTATAAATCAAATTACAGAAAAATAAATTTGATTTCGAAATCATTTTTGGACTATTTCCTTTTTGTGTGTATTTTGTTGGTATGCAGTATTAACAGACTTAGAAAGGAAACATGAGAAATACAACCAACTATGACAAAAAAAAAGTGGAAAATACTGCAAAAATTAAAAGTAGAAGCAGAACCATGAATTACAAAGAAGGCTGCATAAAGAAAGGGCAGATTCCATTTATTTAAAAGCCAAGCAGAGGAAAAGACAGAATTACTATTACAGATTTTAAAAAAAGAAAAGGCGTGATTTTGTACTCTTCAAGGAGTCCTTAGCTTGAATTAAGGTAGGTGATTTCATGTTGTGTCCCAGTCCTTTTAAAAATGAATTAGTTCCTAAAAATTCAAATTTCATGCAACTGTCCAGGAAAGAATCAATTCAGAAAAATAAAATAAGTCTATGCTGTATCAGTAGCCTTTCACACTTGCTCCAGGCCTATCCTGTTATTTGCAGGTCTTTGTTGGTTTGCTCCCCACAGCCCAGGAAGCACCTCTCCCTTCAGGCCTTAACAATTCTTAAGATTTCATCCTTTTCCTGAGGCTCCATTTAGAATTTTTCCCTTTTCTCAAACTGAAATTTGCTCTACCCATGATAGTGTTTATTTTACCGTGATATATCCAGGTCAGTTATTCCCATTTTTCTTTCCCAGCATATTACTTTTAATATGAAGGCCCTGTTCTATGTGTCTCTCTAACTCACAGTGCATAAAAACATGCTTTGGATGTAACAGAAAATATGAAAGATCTCTAAGGGTTCTTATATTTTAAACTATCCCCTCATTTAACAATGTCAAGTATTGAGTAATTCAAACGAACAAAAAAAGGTGGTCGTTTTTAAGCTTAAAAATGCTTGGACTTTGAATCATGTGCTGGGTTTGAATTTCAGCTCTGGTGCTTACACATGATACAACTCTGGCAAATGGTTTAATATTCAGGGCATTGCTTTCTTCATCTCTAAAATGGAGAAGTAATACATTTTTTTAATATTTATTTATGGATAGAAGAACTGGGGTATAAGCCAGAGGTGAGGGGGATGAGAGGATTCACCAGAGACAGAGTGGGGAGTAGAACATGGGGGTCTACTGAAATACACTGCTGAGGGGAGCAGCGGGGGAGTCAGGAGAGGTCTACTGCACCATATGTGGGTTAGATCCCTGACCAGGGATCCAACTCAGGTCACAGCAGTGATTAGCACTGAGACTTAACCCCTGTGCCTCCAGGGAGGCCCCAAGAAGTAATAATTATTATCTCAGAAGCCAGCTGGCTATGTAAGATGAGACATATATTAACAAAACTTAGAATGATATCTTGCATAAAAGCTCTTGAAATAGTTAGCAACTATTATTTGTCATAAAATCACATGATCTACTACTCACATGAATGCATAGCACAGGACCATGTTCCCATTGGTTAAATAAAAAGAACAATGACTTTAAATAAGATCTATATCTTGATTTTAATATGTAGCAGTGATAGCTGATTAGTTTTCCTTGTATTCTTAAAAGTTTTTCCTAAGTTATCTGTATATATTAGCTCATAATGAAAAAAAAATTAGGTATTGTTTCTTAAAAAAAAAAAAAAGAGCATGCATGTAAGTAAAAGTTTGAAATAGGAGCTAGTTATAATTCCATGAACTTAGACCAAAAGTATAAATAGCTGGGAAAGTATGAAAATCAAATTTTCACTTCAACGATAGACCATACCAAAGAGAAATATAAAGATTATATAAAAAGAGGGAAAATAATGTCTGTAGGAAATTTCTGGGAGTTTTCCAATGAACTGAAGTTACATGCCAGGTTCTCTGGAAATACCTGCTAATATGGAGTTTGGATTTAAAACTATTATTAGGGATCAACATTTGTGAAAGGAAGGGAGAGGAAGAAAACTGGGCAGAGAAGGAAGCTGCATGGTGGTGCAAGCCCACCAAACCTGGGTCGCACAGTGGTAGCTGTGATGGGTATTGTATGCTAGAGTGACTTGGGTCAGGCCCTGACCTACTTAATCATGGAATGTTGGCTGTTGTAAGTGTTTTACGTATATTGTCACATCATCCAAGATCGTCATGTTTTTGTTTTAACCTTAAGTTTTCCAGATGAAGAATTTGAGACACAGAGAAGTTAAATATCAATTGGATTTAATCCCAGGCAGTCTAGCTCTAGGGCCTAACCCACATACGGCCCACCAAGAATCTCACCAAACAATATATCTATCCTTTTACAAATATGTTTATACACCTGTGGATAATTGCAGTAGGGCTGTGTTGTAAAAGGCATACTTTCTATTGTTAAGGAAATTACAAAACAGAGCTTAGACCTGACTTTAGAATTAGGGAGAAAATGTTGCTTCCTTAACAGTTTGAAAAGAGTGTTTAAGAAAGTTACAATCAAATCTATTAAAATCCTGTCAAGGGGACAGACATTAACATTCTTATTGATATTTAAAAGTTTCTAAAATAGCAATAAGTCATTCAATCAGCATGAATCATTTTGGAAATATTTGTGGTTGTGGCATGTGGAATACAAAGAAGGTCAAAAGTCTTATCTGAGTATAAACTCTGTGGTTCTTAATCCTATGGAGTTTGCATCCCAGACATTACCACTGTGTTACCTGGGAATGCCAAAGCACAAAGTAGACATTGGTTTTTGTGATCATCATGTTACACTCCACCATCTCCAACAGATATGGGGATACTATTCAGTGTCAGTTAAACTCATTCGCCATATCTTTGCAAAGTGCCAATAATATTCTCCATTTTTAAACTGGATATCTCTCACAGTATAGAAAGTGAAAACAAATGAATTTTCTGTAGATGATGAAATGAGGCACTGAAAGACTTTAAGCCAACTGAAAATAATCAAAGATATCTCTATGTGTGTAGTAACACTAAGCTTTTGAAAGAGGTGGAAAGAACAAACCTCTTACTGTCATACAGTTTGGGTGGAGACTAAACCAGTAACTTCAAAGCCAAAGTCACTGCTGACTTTGCATGAAGCAAGACCATAGAGGGAATAGGGTATGCTAGATATTGACTTTACGGAACATTCTCTAGTAACAGAAAGATGGTTTATTTTTTCTTGAGGAAAAAGAAATCCCTAATTTCAAAATTTTATAATAACTAAGAAAAGTGAATGTAAGAAAATTTAGTACTTGGGTATTCAAGATAACTTAGAATTGAATCATTTCAAAATATAGTATTAACTTCAAATAATTGTTATCTCCAGAATGTAACATTCTGAAGTTGAAGGGGAAAAGCAAATAATAATTTCCATAAAAAATTAACACTAGATTTACCTGTGCTTTATTGAAAGTCTTTAAACTGTTGATGGTGGTAAGAATGAAAATAAACCCTGAATTAGATGATGTTTTCTTCATAGGGTTTAAGGTATTCCTTTGTTTATTTTGCACATACTATTCCTCCTCCTCTATGTGAATGTGGATATTAGACTATTTGTTTTAAAAATGAAGAAATTAAAAGACATAACAAAAATGAAACAGGTCAAGTTATCTTCAACCCACTTTCCTTTCCCAAGGTCATCAAACAGACGCAGGGCTATTGCTTTATAAAATATCTTGCCTACTAATAAAACACAAATAGTGACTACATGCCCAATTCTCCTCTAATATTCTTTGCATATTTTCTTCTTTCCTTCTCCCTAAGTTCCACTTTTTTCTCTCCCCATTTGTTATTTTAAAATAAAGAAAACAGTCATTGCTTCGTGGAATCCATAACCCTGCAAGACGAGAAGAGCAGTGGCCCAGAAGGAATGGCTGGAGTTGCATATATGCCACAGAGTTGACATCTAAGCATTTTATTTAATCAGACTTTTCCACAGAGATCATAGAATATCTAGGTTGAATCCCATTTGGGGGATTCTTGGGCAACTGTCATAGCAGGACAACCAAGAAGTAGAATTTTTTTAAAAAAAGGTATTGGGTAAGCAATGTAGTGAAAAAAAAAAAAGCATCCAATAATAATCAGGTTTATATATTTTAATTCTGACCACAACTTTTTTAAAAAACAACCCTTTTACTAAATTGCTGTTTCTTTCTAAAAAGCACAAAATCACATTTGTGGAAACATAGCTGATGGCAGGGACATCTGCATGAGGATATTTATCAGTCTGGAAGAAAAAGGGGTCAAAGGGATAGAGGAAGACCCTCTCAATCTCTGCTCTGAATCCTCTCTCTTCTCTACACTCTTAAAGTCTTGGCTAGCAATAAAGTTGAGATGCTTATAATTCACCAATTGAAAATTAATGAACTGGCTACCACTTTTGTTATCCCTATCACCTCTCCCATAAGGCATCTGTCTAAAAGCTTTGTGTAGAAGAATAAACCTTTAATAGTGGAATTATAGATAAAATAGGATAGCGATAAGACATTTTTGGGTTTTACCCTCAGTCCCTTCAAATCTTCTAGGGCCTGATTTTATATACATAAATATATGTAATATACAAATGTACATCCTCACCTTTTATACATAGAAACCTCATTTGAATTAGCAAAATTTTGTCCATAACTAATTCAATATTTAAGACAACTACAAACTCTTTTTTTCTAAGACTTTTTAATTTCTTATTTCCCTCTCCCTGGTGAGATGGTTTAGTTTGATGAATTTAAATAACTCCCTTAATGTGGTTAAAGAAGAGCCAAGAGGGAAAATTTATTTTGCCAATTATTAGGAAATAGTATAGAGCCATATTAAATTAAAAAAATATATAGATGGTCTCAGTAGAAACAGAATAAGCTAATAAATCATAGCAAAGCTCAGCAGAAGACACAAAGGACAAATTGGCTATATAATTATAATCAAAAAGCAACATTAACATAGTAGGTTTTCTTTTTTTAAAGAATGACAGAAAAATTTGGCTCACTGTTTAGAAAATACTAAGTTGTGCCCCCATCTTATACCACATGCAAAAGGAGTCCAGATGGATGATGTGGCCAACTGTGAAAGGTAAACCTCTAAGTCAGTAGAAACAAATTTAGAAAGATAGTTTTGCATCCTAGTTGTGGAAAAAAGATTTTTTCACAGTTTCTAGAAGCTGAAACCAAACAGCGAAAAATTGAAAGATGTCTATATTAGAGGATTTATTTTCCAAAACAAAAATCCGACAAGGAGAACAAAGACAACTGAACTATTAAATAGCAATAAGGGTTACTATCAATAATATACACTAGCTTTCTATAAATAAATAGGGAAAGAGAAAAAAGCTGATGAAGGAAAGGCGGCAAGATTATCAACAAACCCTGTAAAGGCAAAATATGTAATAGCCCTGTAAAGGCTAGCAAAAATAGGAAGAGTTCCTCAAATAATTCACTAATAATGAGAAAAGACAATTAAAATATCAGACCACTATTCAATACCAAATATCAAAATCATAAAACAAAGTGTGGTGAAGATATAGGGAGACAGAACATTTTTGTGTATTGATTATGCGAGTGTCAATTAATATAGTCACTATAAGAAATGACATGAAAGCACACAGGTAAGTATGCAGGTGCTTTATGATTCAGCCACCCTGATATATACTTTCCAGGTCATTTCTCACTCAGGTTCACAAGTAAACATACAGACATTTTGTCATAGCAATTATCATGTTGGAGTCTATTACAACCTCAGGTACTAGGTACATGAAACATGGAAGCATTATATGGAATTCTGTGAAGGGTTAGAGGCAATGGACCAGGTGTCCAAACAACAGACGGGATAAGATGAGTGAGTGTGTAAGTGAGTGAATGAGTGAGTGAGTGAATGAATGAGAAAATAAGACAAGATTTTAATTGGATTCATGCAAAACTGCATAAGTACATGAAACAATTCTATTTATTTAAGGCTGTACATCAAATATGTGAGAGGGGGTTTCTGCAAGATGAAGAACAGTGGTGATGGAGTTGAGAAAAAAGGGGAAAATAAACAGTAATTTTCCCAGATTTTGCCATGAAGAGAATGCTCATTTAAGTCTACCAAAAGAAGTTAAAATATCATTCATAAATTAAAATTTCATTGTAAACCCTTATGAAAATTTTAATGCAGCAAGAAGTTAATTTCCCAGTGTTGTCCCAAAGCCCACATGACTGCCGCATGACCTGGTGCCTGTCTCATGGCATTTCAGCAGCATCGCTTTTCCTCCTGTACCTGGAACACATCAACAGCTTATATACCTCAGGCTCCTTCATTCAGGTTCACCTACTTTGGGACTTACTTAATCATCACTTCTTAGGGATGTGATCCCTGCTCATGCTCTCAAAACAGGTCCTCAAAACAGGTATACTCACTCTTTATAACAGTCACCATTTTGAGTCTACACCTAAAGCAATCTGCAGATATTTTGTTTGCCTGTTGACATACCATTTATTTCCTGCTGGCAGGGAATCCATTAGGGAAGGTGTTGTGTCTGTCCTATTCTTTGCTACATCTGCAGCAGACTCACGATATTTGTAGGATGAGTAAATGAATGAAATTTAGATGCAAGCTTTCAAAATTGGGAATACTTTAACACACATCAAATGAAAGGATTTTTTTTTAATGTATCATTTTTAAATTGTGGGAACATTGGTTCACAAACTGAGTGACTTATAGACTAGGTTTAGACCTTTTCAGTTGTATTTTACCACTCCACAACCAACAATCCTCCACCATAGACCACGGGGTCCTCCCACTCCACTTTGCATTCCACCTTTATCACTCCCTTTTGGTAGTCTCGACTCTGCTGTCAAGTTTCTAGGGTTTGCTTTGGGTTAGTTTTGTCTGTTCCTTTGCTTTGTTTCTTTATATTGAAGGATTTTTGAAGGGATAAATAGACAAGAGGGGGATTTTATAAAATCACCTATTCACCACTTGCTATAAAATTTAGGAAGCAAACAGGTTGCTTAAATAGAGCACTATATTTAGTTTGATTATTAATTTTGTTATTTAAAATATGTTGCTCAGGGCCTCCCCAGTGGTGCAGTGGTTAGGTGGTTAGGCGCTGCACTGTGGAGCTGTCAGCAGCGGCAACGCGAGTTCGAAGCCCAGTTGTGGGGATTCCCACATGGCATGGCAGACCTCTCCTGCCTCGCCCGCTGCTCCCCTCAGCAGTGTATTTCCGTCAATCTGCCTGTTCTGCTCCCCACTCTGTCTCTGGTGAACCCTCTCACCGCCCCACGCCTCTGGCCTGTACCTCAGCTTGTATGCATAAATAAATCTTTAAATAAATAAAATATATTGTTCAATAATTATACTCAGTATATCAATATTGTTAACGTTATGTAATTACAGCTTTCAGATGTCGGTATATCTTCAGGTGTTCTCAGTATGCTCCATACAAACTCCTCATTTCTCTCTTTTACTAAAGTAATATATATAGTACAATTTATAGTCATATATTGTTAGTATTTAGCTTTACTTTCTTCTCAAAGGTTGTATATGTATACAGTTCATATAAACAAATGAATTGTTCACTTGCAAAGGAAAGAGAAATTGAAATTCAGAAATATTCTACATTAAGATTTTAAATACCTATTAACTCCCTCCATTATGTGAGAGCTAAGTTCCTTGGAGAAACTGAGTCACAAAAGGATTGTTTAAGGTTACATTGTGAGTCAGTAACTTTGCTCGGAATGAAAACCCAGAGCGCTGACTCACTGCATTCTAGGTGGTGAGAGCTCAGCCACAGTCCTCAACTGCCATGCTCAGTCAGTCTGAGGTCAGTAACTAATTTAAAGAAATCACAACTGTCTTCAATCAGAGCTGATGGAATTCTGTAGATATGGACATGTGTACTGTGGTATTTCTATTTTTCTTAAACAAGGAAAGTCTATAAATAAAGCAAAATATACTACAACAGTAGTAAAGAAAATGGATCTTTAAAATTTTTATTTACATTTCATGGATTGTATAAAAAGCCCCAAACTCTCTGAAGTATCCACCTACAATAGCATATTTTGCCAAGGACACTGTTTTGAGCTCCTCACTACTAACAACCTCAGAGACATCAGCATTTTCCTAGACTGTTATAAATGCTTTCAATTACAAGTGAAGTGAGTTGTTCAATTGCTGAAGTGATTGATACTTGTATGCCAATGTCAATTGTATTTGATCAGCCAGCTATTCCTCAACATATATTTAGTGTGTTAGGCCCCATCCTAGGTGACAGACATAAGCTTATGGAGCTGACCTCATATTTTCATGAAGAGAGTAAACCATATTAGTCCATGAGATGAGCATAAAAAATGACACCGATTTTGTTTTTCTATCACTATTGAAAAATGATATTAAAAATTTTCCTATAAGATATACAATTCCCGCACATATTAGTGATAAACTTAAAAAGGACCAAATATTTAAAGAATGTGTACTGCTTTCTATACATATGAACTGTGATTGTGGGCAATGAAACATGTGATTGGTCAGTGGTCAGAAATGACAAGTCATTATACATACATAAGGATGTTGATATTACACATCATTTAAAATTCCAGTTATGAATATAGCATGACAGAACCGAACTGGGCTAACATTCAGTTGATTATATTTATTATGGCTCTAGTATACTGTTTAACTTCACAGTGTATGTTTAGAATCTTATTCATGATACATACAAGTAACTGTGCTCACAATTAAGCACACATAGCTTCCAAGTAAAAACCTGATAAATAGGGAATTGTCATCTTTCCACAGTTAAGAAAATATGTGCACATTTCTCCTTTATTTTTTTGAGATTCTTTACTAAGATATATACTAATGTTTTCATGGCTTTCTAAAGATAAAGAGGTCAGGATTGAACTCAGGCCACAGTGGGCTGTGGTGGTATAGTGCTGAAACTTAACCCCTAGGCTACCAGGGAGACCCTATATTTTATTCTTAAAGTTGTTGTGAGGATAAAATAAAAACAATTCTGTAACATGCCCTCCTCAGTGACCTGCTTATGTTGGGTCTTTCCTCTTTGATACGATGTTTGGACACAGGTAACCACTTCTCTCTCAATGAAGGGAAATCATTAAAGCAAACATTAACTTGACTTTATGAACTCTGAAAATCGCTCAGACTGTTATGGGTTAAGTAATGCTTCTCTCATCCAAATTTGTATCTTGAAATCCTGACCGCCAGTGTCTCAGCATGTGGCAGGATTTGAAGAGAGGAACTTTAAAGAGATGATTTACATGAAGTGAGGTCATGTGAGTGGATCCTAATCCAATCCTCTTGGTATCTTCATTAGAAGAACTTAAATACACAAAGAAGGGCACCGGGGGCATACACACCCATAGAGCAAGGAACATGTATCGTCAAGCAGAGAGAATGGCCACCTGCAAGCCAAGGAGAGAGGATTAGCTTCAAAGCCAATCCTGCCCACACTTCTATTTTGAACTTCTAGTCTCCAGAACTGTGAGAAAATATATTTCTGTTGTTCAAGTTACCCAGTCTGTGGTATTTTATTATGGCAACACATGCAAATTAATACCAAGGGTTTCCCTACCTGCAAGGCACTTGCTTGGCACCTCTTTAAAAAAGAGGTAGGTGTCAGCTTTCCAGGAAGTACCTGTAGCCACAGGGACTCAATTGTGCCATGAGTATAGTGTTGGGAGCATAGGATTTCTAAACTTCACAAAAGAATTATGAAGACTGCTTATCTTTTGCCCAGATTATATTTTTGAAGTAAACATGTGTGTGATCCATTTTTTGCATATGCCAGTGGTTTGGAAAATGCATAATGAATGAAATCAAGCATAGTATGTGTTCCCAAGAAAAAATGTAAACATATTATTGATGAACAAATATATGGAAATTTAAGAAGTATACATTCTTCCATACAGCACAGTATGTCTTTTATGACTAGTGTCTTAAAATATTTTGTTAGGAAACTTTATACTTCATTAACTTTAAAGAGGAAATGCATTCTAACATCTACTGATACTAAAAAGAGTCAGAACCATTATATACTTAAAAACACTGGGCATTTTCACAAAAGCCCATAGGCCTGTGAGCTTTTACAAGATGCACTACAAAACAAAGCAGTCTACTTTAATACAATGGCTAGTGATGGAACATGGGAAAAGGGGTGGGGGTGGGGGAATAGAACAACTGAGACTGAAAGTCAGGATTGTTTAGTAATGTGAATGTGAGAAGGAGGTCAATGAAAAGGTCCCTAGAGAAACAACAGGAAAGGAAAAAGAAACTACAATATCAGTTATTAAAGATATTAACAGTATTATAGACATTTTTAATTGATTTTTTTGCCTAATATTTAACAGATCTATTAATAGTTATTCAGGCTGTAATTATCGAAGACAAAGAGTGCCCTCGTCCCACTTATCCTTCCTGCCCCATCATGTCTGTGCCCTTCGGCACATGCTGTTTTCCTCTGTAAGGAACACACTTCTTGTCTCTGCTTCCTAGAAACCTCATTTCTTCAAGAACCACATCACTGCTACTTTGCTGTATATGTTCTGCCTCTCCCAGGGAGATCTGTCATTCACTGAACCATATTCTCCATCGTTTTTGTTAACAGTCCTCAGCATAAACTTCATTATGAGCCTTAGTGTGTGTCCTGATTCACTGTTAATGCATCTATTTCCCCTAGTAGACAAAGGACATCTGAAGACAAGAGCCCCATTTTGTAGCCTTGGTCATTTACTCAGAGCCTACTATAATACTGACAATAAAATAATTTGAAAAAAAGTCACTCATCCAAACACAACAGACACATGTATTTGAATTATAACAAATACACATATCTGTTACATAAACAATATCTTCTCACTGAAAAAGTTAAAATCATGCAGCATTATAATGAGTAATTTGGGGGGGTCATCATTAGTGAATCTACTAAAACTATTTTTTTACTTACCAACACACATACATTTAAGAATATATATATATATATATATATGCAAATATATTCATGTCAGTATTTCATCTTTGTTGGTCACAGCTGGGCAGTGTGTTGTAATTTGGATGTACCAAAAATTAATCATTCACTTATTCACGACCAATTAAGTTCTTACCTATGTTTTGTTTATCCCTTTGCTTCACTGCTTTTGCTATCACAACTAATGAAGCAGTGATCACTCTCCCTACATCCTCAAACACATACATTGGTATGTTTTAAAGATAGACTACCAAAAGAGAGATCGTTCCTACAAAGGAGATATACATTTAAAATATAGAGGCTGATATTAGCAATTTGCTTTGGAAAGGGGTTTTGTGAATTTATACTGTTCAATAGCGTGAGAATTTTTTTTCCAATGAATTCTAAGCAACAGATCTGATGTCAATCTTGGAATTGTGCTTAGCTGATAGAAAATAGTCATTAAAAAGTCTTATTTTCCTGATGATTAATAGTAGTGAATGTAATTTCAAATGTCTAGTGGGAAGTTATGTAATTCTTTTTGTATGTTGTTTTACTCATTTTTTAACACTTGGGTTGCTTTCCAATTTTCTTATTTATTTATAGTCACTCCTTACATAATCTGATTTTTGTTTACTTTGTAGTTACTTTCATGTAACTCCATTTGTAGTTTATTTCTGTAGACTATTAGATATGTAAAGGTTTAACTTATTAATTTTCTAAATGAATAAGCCACTGTCACTATTTACGATCGATAAACACATACTCTACTGATTTGAACATTGCCATTACATTAATAATGTACACATTAATATGTACACATAGGCTAATTTCTACACCCTATTCCATTTCATTAATTTCTTTCTCCATGTTTACACCAAATAAAATAGTGACCTTATTACTTTAACGTCATATAATGTGTTGTTATTAAAAATTTCTCTTTCCCTATAATGTTTAGGATTAGCATGTCAAGTTTAATTTTAAAATATTCAAGTGGGATTTTAAATAGAACCTATAAATTATAGAATAATCTGAGAATTGGATCATTTATGAAATCAGGTTTTCCAATCTAAGAATATCGTGTAATGGATAGCTCTATCTAATTTGGGACACATTACACAATCTATTCTTTGTGTTTGTACACCTATAAAATGGGGATTTTAAGAGTACTATCTCAAAGACATTATGAGGAGGAAATGAGATACTATAATGAAAAACTGCAGATACTACCTGATATTTTGTGTTAGTAAATAATGTGTTTAACATTATTGTAATTGTTATTGCTAATTGATTATAGTACTCTATGCCTTTCAGTAGTTTCGTAATTTTCTTTAAATAGGTCTTACACGTTAATTATATTTAAATGCAGTTATATATTTTGTAATTTATAGTTATGCAAAATACTGATTTTTGCTTATTGATGCGTAACTGGGAATGCTGACTGAATTTGTATTACATTTAAAAGTCTTCCAGATGATTTTCTTAGATTTTTATAGAAAACAATCAGACTGTCTGCAAATACTGACTTCCTAAATCTTATGCCTCAGATTTTAGTTGTTTTATTAAATTAGCAAGGCAGAATTGTGACAATGGTCACAGATTCAAACGTTTATTGAGGCCAATTAACATAAATGAGTGAAGAAGGAACTGAGTCAAAAGGAGGAAATTAGTGGGAATTATAGTATACAAGGGAATGCTTACCCTGTCTAAAAGCATTAAAAATACAGTAGAAGATCAATGTATTCAGTCCAAGAAATGTCATTTTTGCTCCTTATTTAAAATAATCATCACACTAGGTTAGCAGTTCTCAAAGAATAGTCTGGTGACTTTGAGAGTTTTCACTTACCCTTCAGGTCAAAACTATTTTCATAATACTAAGGCATTATCTGGCTCTTTACTGTGTTGACATTTACATTGGTGTGCAAAAGCACTGGCGGGTAAAGCTACTAGTTCTTTAGGACAATCTAGGCAGTGACTCCACACATTGCATTTTTCATTACCAAGTGCTCACAGAAAAAAAAAAAAAAGTCAGTTTCACTTAAGAATATTCATGATGAAGCAATAGAAACCCTAAGCTTTATTGAATCTCAACCCTTCAGTACACCTCTTTTAATATTCTGTGTGGAGGAATGGGACATGCACAAAGCACCTTTACTGCCTAAGAAAAATGGTTTTTTTGAAGAAAAGCACTTATGCAGTTGATTTCTGTGCTGAATGAACCAGCTCCTTTTTTCATGGAACACCATTTTACTTGAATAAGGACTTACAAACAAGTCATGGATTGGAAACTTGGGTCTTTGACAGTTTTCTCAAAAATGAACAAAGTGAGCCTTTACTCCAAAGAAGACAACTGACTGCATTTGCTGATAAAATTCGGGTTTCTAAACAAAATTAGGATTTTAGAAAACTTCTTAACACCAGGTTCTTTCCAATACCAAAAATATCAGTGGTGATTAATGCATGTTATATTTTTATATTGGATAATGAAATGTGTCAAGATTTAGATGTATGTTACTCAGTGAATCAATATTTTCCATGAGACTAATACGCAATGTTACATACCTATGCATGAGAAAAAGACTGAATTAAAATGCAAGATTGACCAACGGATTATAATGTATTACAGTACGGAAAGTTCACTGATATGGTTTGAGATCCCACATTGTAATAATTTCAAGAATTTATGTCTTGCTGAACTTTCATACAGCAGCAAAGAAAAATATTTATAAATTATGCAACAAGTATATTTTTCCTTTATCTATATTTCTGTATGAAGCTGAATATTCATCATGGACTTCAAAACAATGTACTATAAAACTGACTGAATGCAGAAACCAATGAGATTCCAATTTCTTATATTAAGCTGAGCTTTATGTTTTAAAATAAAAATGCAAATGTGAATTCGCACTCTCCTCACTACTTTTTTTCTGCAAAAAGTCTTTTCTATGAAATTAATATTATAAATCATATAGCAGTTGTACAATTACTCATGATGGGGTTATAACTATTTTCAATGTATCAATGGCAAGTATTTTTAAAATTTCTCAACATTTACTTCAAAAACTAAGCTTCCCTATTGTATATAACTTAGGTAAGACTCACAGCTAACTTTTTCTCCTGACTCCCATAAGACTCACCCTGATTGTCTCATTTACCTTGACCAATTTGAACATGTAAAACACACACCCTCTAAATTTCCATTTTCATTTCCTAAATTATAAGCTAGATTTCCTCTTCTGCTGGGGTGGAAAAAAAAAAAAAACTAGTTAGACACAAACATGGACATTTCTTACTAGTTGTTGGTCTGAGACACCACTGATGACACAATCAATCCTACTTTAAAACCACCTCAGCTATAACTCCTCTAACCTTCCTGAAAAAGTTTTGGGCAAAACCAGCCTGCAAAGACATTCTGATCTTCAGATCTAAATGTTCTCTCCATTGTAATGATATCTAATAAAATCAAATTCTTCTTCACTCATTGGATGATTTTTGTTATTGTTCTTTTGCCTTTGAAATTAAGAATAATTCCACATTTTTGTTACCTTTTAGGTTTAAAAATGTTAAAACCCTCAAAAATAAGAAACTAGGTTGACCTTTATTTTTTAAAGAATATTTATAATGCAAAATTCATCTGTTAAACCTTCAGCCATACGAAAATGAAGCTATTTCCACATGCATGTACAATTCTCTGATTTCATTTAAGGATAGGAAAGTCAGATGAATCAAGTAGGGCTTATCTGGCAATAGAAGAGAAAGGGTTTCCTATACAGGTCACACAACAGGATACACACACAACATACATAGCACATGTAGAGCAGAAAAAGTAGTTAGGCAATCCCAAAGTGTGGTGTTTGTGTGTTTGTTTTGGATAGAGGGAATCCAGAAAGTGGCATTTAAATTAATTCTGCTAAAGAAACTGATAACGAGACATTGGTTTAACTCTGTATCTTGGATTAGCTAATGCCTTAGCAGAAATTAGTTACCACAGTAAGAAAGGAAGATGACAGAATGGTCACCACAAAGTGGGAGTTGTCGGGGAAGGAGGAAAGGATGTATATGGAAGCTGACTGCAATACTGAAAGAATCTACTTATTCTTCCTTCACAATTCATCCTAGACCGAGCCTTCTTGGTTTTAACATATTGGTCTTTTGACTCCATTCGCTAACTCAGAAAATCAGGAGGCAGCCATGTTGCCAGGATTCACATATTTTTGATGAACAATTAGTCCCTCCCCTACAGCTGAACACAGACCCTTTCCAACCATGCCAGCTTAGGAGCCCTGGCCCAGATGTAGCCAACTAGATTGCTGAAATTTCTAAAGATGGATATGCCTTCTCTTATTACTTGAACCTGTAGTTCCTGTCATCAGTACAAAACATCTTTAATAGTATAAATATAAAATCAAGGGAAAGAGTAAGTACATAAAAACTGATGAATATCTTGTTCCCTATAAATGCTAACTTCCTATGGTAATATACTCCCATCAAATAAAGAACACTTAAAACAGAGGCTTTAGGAAGCAGTATATTGGTTATACTTTGGCAATGTAATACAGTCTAAAAACTACTAAGACGAATCTTACCAACTATATCTTGTATTGTTACAGAGAACGCAGAATTAAGGAAAAAATACCATTGCTGAATATTTTATAAGTTACCATATCTTAGTTATTAACCATGAAATATTTTGATTGATTTATATAACAACCAAATTCATTGTCACTTAGACTATAATTGATATAAAATTGAAAGAAATCTTCACCAAAATTTTCCTACATTGAAATATTTACTATGGTTCTACAATACTGATCAAAAATAAATATTTTTGTAATCATACCTGTGGAAGTGTATAAATCATTCTGCTAAGAAAGTGATTTTATCAATTAGGATATTATTTTTCCTGTGAGACAAGGACATCAGTTCAAGATGCAATGCAGCTGTTAACACAGTGTGACTTGGTGAGACATTTCTTCCTATGCATCATCCAGGGAATAAAAAGATCAAGTCAGATAACATTTTTTTTTTCCTAGTAAACCATGTTTCAGTTATACTTATTTAAGGAGAAAATTTTATGACTAGCATAAATATATATGCTTGAAAAAGTAAAAAGCTACTTAATGGCTGAAAAATGGAAAATTCTGGAAACCAAATGATTTTTGATATTTGAGAGAAAATATATGCTCCACACAGAAAATGCCCCATATAGAAAATGCAGTAAATAAAAAAAAAAAAAAAAAACTAGCAAATTTAGTTTCTCTTTATCTTCTTCCCAGGAATCCTTTAGCTTTCGCCAAGAATGTACAGTCCGACCAAAGTTAACAAAAGCAATTCTCTGCTCATGGATTATTCCTACCCAGTGATCAAGGGCGAACAGCAATGACCATGTGTTAAAGGGTCAGAGTTGTGTGTAAAGGGATGGTCCACATTCCCACTGAGAACAAGGCAAAGCTCTTGGGCCCTGTGACCCTGAGTTTGATTCCCTGTAAAGTTCAAAAAGAGACTCAGTGAAGTGCTAAATAACAAACTTATCCATGGGTGCCTGAGAAAGGATTTACTCTACAGGAAATTAAATCGGAGCTATTGAGGGCTTGAGTTCATCCTCATTTTTTTATTTAATCCAGTTTCTCAGAACATAGCTCAAGGCTTATTTTCATTGCACCACCCACTTATTTGTGCTTTATTTGTGTTTACTGATTTTCTTAAACCATTGAAACATTAGGCTAAAAAAAAAAAAAAAGATGATTATCATACTCATACAAAGCTTTTCTTTTCTTTGATATAGCCTTGATCTGAAAAACAAAACCAAACAAGAACAGCAAAAACAAACTTAGTATTCCCTACTTTAGATAGAGAACTAAAATACAACAGCACATTTCAAGCTATGATAGTAGAAAATCTCCCTAAGATTACAATAGTTTAATACTTAGTCATATGGACATGCATGTAATACATTTTTATTACCAAAAAAATGAGTATAATGTATCATGTATTGCTACTATAGCAAAATTGAGTAGTTGCAATAGAGATTACACGACCTACAAAGCCAAATATATTTATTATCAGGACCTGTATAAGAAAACATTTGCTAACACTGTTATGTGACCAGCTGGGTATTTGTTGTGTTGAAAAGTTAAAATATCAAACAAAATATGAACCATAAGGTATAATGTTTTTGTTTGATAAATGTGTAAGTTTTAGTTGACACACAAGCTGTTTTTCTGATTTTGAATGGTTTATTTAAAATTAATAGTTCTGTTCTCCTTGTTGCTCTGAAGCTCAAGAAGGGATAAAATAATGACTTGAGGTTTCAGTGTGCTAGGGCTCTCATAACAAACTACCACAGACTGAGTGACTTAGACAACAGAAATTTATTTTCTCACAGTTCTGGAGGCTGAAGTCTAAGATCAAAGTGTTGGTTTGGTTTCCTGAGGCCTCCCTCCTTGGCTTGCAGATGAGCACCTGCGTGCTGTGTCCTAACCGGCCTTTCCTCTGCAGGTGAACATCCCCTGTGCTGTGTGCTCCCCTTGGGACAGGACACCAGTAAGACTGGGATTCACCGTAAGGGCCTCATTTTAACTTAGTTTCTTAAAAGACTATTGCCAAATATAGACACATTCTGAAGGACTGGCGATTAGGGTTTCAAAATGTGAATTTTGAGGGGACACAATTCAGCTCAGAACATAGATAAATTAAAAATTTAACTTTAGCTTTTAAACCTGAAGGAAAATTGTATTCCACTTGCTCATTTTATAGTTGAAGAAATAAAGATCTTTCAAGGTGAGCCGGCAGTGAAGCCAGTAAGAACTCAAACCTGCCCTTAGTGCTCTTTAAAACATAGGGTATTTGTTTCTTGCTTTTACTGGCTACCTTTGAAATATACTAAGTTTGCTTTAACATTTTTATGATATTTCTGGTAAAAATGTCTCATTTTGGTTTTTACTCTACACATACTCTGTACATACTTCTGTTATATTATGAAAAATATAAATATAGAAATGTTTAAGTTTATAAAGGTCTAGAAGCTCAGCAATTTGATAGAAATCTGTCAGGAAAAACTGGGATAGGAAGTCAAGACTTCATGATTATAAAGACCATTATCCTTTCCATCTGTCCCCCATGCCTCCTTTTATGGAAATAAAATATATCTGGGATAACTTGAGAAATGCTTCTGATTCAAGGAAAAAAAAAATCAGGCATCATGTGTTTTCCATAAAACAGCAATTTAAGCTCTATTCCAAGAGGACAAAAATATTTGTGAAAGAAAAATGTAATTTTAATTTCTAAAATCAAAAGAATTACATAGCAGAAAGATGATTTTTCCTAGAAGAGGTATATTTATAAACAGGAAAATTTCCTGCAAATTTCCCAATTTCTAAAATTTACTGATCATTCACAAATGAAAAACACACTATTGTGTCCAAAGCCAGACAAGTTTTTTTATAGATTGAGACATCAGAGCATTTAAAAATGCTTGATGCTTATCACATACATAGATTCGAACGGTAGGCAGAGGGATAAAGGGAGGCATTTTCTTATAAAACCTACCAGAAAATGATCTTGAAAGCATAGCTAAGATTTTTCAGATAAGGCGAAGCACATAGTGCCCTTATTAAAGGGTTAGGGTGACCCTGATTTTGCATGAAACTTTTTTCAGTGCAAATGTCTGGAGCTTACTTGGCATTTTGAATCTGTTAACAAATGGGCAAGGTGTACTTTAAAAACAAGTAACACTGGCTGATTTCACTGACTGTTGCACTCACAGTCTAGCAACATTATCGACACTTGGCCAATAGTACTTCAGCTACTGAAATTCTGGCCTCAATTTTGTTCTGTTTGTCTTTGTAATTCCCATGTGCATGATATAAATTGGGAGGGTGGGGGAGGTAAATAGATATGGTATGTTTAAAGCACACTAATTAAATTAGCAGAAATGACTGAAGCTTTGATTGTTTTTCCTTTAGAAATATTTTATTGCTGCTGTTTTGACCTTTTCCCCCTCCTACTGGATTTCTTTACACTCTATTTTCCTGAAGTTAGTAGTCTGCAGAAAAATATGTGGCGTTTTTCAGGTTTTAAAAATAATTTAATCAAAGCACAAGTTCTTGGAGTAAAGGACACAGAAATGTAAAAAGAACTGAGATGTTCTAATGCCATTTGAGAAATAGTGTCACGGAAAATTAAAATCTATGTCTGACAATTCTTTATCCTATCCTTTCTGATATGCCAGTTAAAGTCTAAAAATTTAGGTACGTCAATGATTTTTTTTTTTTTTTAAAGAAAATGTAGCATTGAGTTTTTCCAGTGGAAGAGTAAAGGATGTTTTGTTCTCTTCAGTAAGTTTCTGCTTTTTTCCTTCTAAAATTTTGAACTTACTGGATAGTTTTCATTTATTCAAAGTACAAGCAAAAAATAATTATGAGGACTCGTGTCACCATTTTATCTTAAGAGGCCAAATGTCACTCAGTCAGAGCTTTTGGCAAAGGAAGAAACTTCAGAGTGGGCAATGAATTCCAGAGACTGGTTCTCCAGCTTTCTAGATACTTAGAATTTTTTTGTCAGTACACTTTGCGATTGATTAAGTCTTGTGAACCAGCACAATAAAATTACTAGAAATGAACTGACAGAGACCAGTGGCTAACTTGTAATGGAAACGAAAACTACGAGTTTCCTCAAAATGATTTAATGAACATCAGACAAATTAGATAACTTAAATTGTTAGTATTGGCAGTCTACTGAGAAACTCATTTTTAAATCAAGGAGTTTATTCACAAACTTTAGTTTACATGAGATAATGAGAAGCTAAGGCCCAGGGAAATTTTAAAAAATGTATTGTTTGTGTATAATTATTAATAAATAACAAACTTACCTCTAAAGAAAAAAAAAGATTGTGGATTTAACTAAGCACATCTCCTTAAATTTATATATATTAATAAATTATATAAATATATATATTATATTTATATATAATTTATATAAATAAATAAATTGGTTTATGCCATTTTGGGTCTAACAAGTTGAAAATCTGTAAGACAGACAGGTCTACAGAATGAAAAATATCAAGAATTGATACTGCAGTCTTTGAGCAAAATTACTTCTTCCTCAGGAAAACATCACTATTTTCTTTTAAAGCCTCTTAACCCATTGGTCAGGTCATCTACATTTTGAAAAGTAAACTTCATTCCTTAGAGTTGACTGTAATGATAACCACATCTATGAAATACCCTCACGGCAACACCCAGGTTAGTGTTTCAGTGAACAATGGGGTACTGGTCTCGCAAGTTGATATACACACCAGCTATGATATAAACTATGAAGTCTGGATCACCATAACATTCCCATTAATTGTAGAAATTACAAATTCCCTGAACTAGATTACCGTAACAATTTTTTAAAAAATAATTCAAAGAACTAAACATTGTTGATGAAGAATTGAGATTTTTTATTATGAACTGTCTTAAGTCAACACCTATCTAAAGAGATCCTGTCTTAAAAGATTTCCAACTTTTAATATTACACTCCTTCCTGGAAATAAAATGGGCAAGGATCTCTAGCACTTAATCTGAAAGAGAAGAAAGTTGAAGCTTGCATAGTGCCTGTAACATATTTTATCTGCTGAATATTCTCTACTGGTGAAAGCGATGGTTTACTTTTAATGAGAAACAGCTGTTCTAGGCAGATGCTCAGAGTTCAAAGACACACAATTATAAAAACTTTCATTTCAGACAACAGGCATAAGTCAATCTAAGTGTATCATGCCCTGGGATTATGTCTTCTCGTTTTATTTAACAATCTACATAATATAACGCTTTCTAGCAGCTAAGGAAATAAATGTCACCTCTGAAGTCCTAGAAAAACCAGTGTCAGGTCCGGGGAAGACTGCCTTTTGTCACCTCTCCAAATATGCAAATTGTTTATCTCAGATGTGTATTCTACCCAAACAAATGCTGCTTATCTTTACCCTAGCAGCTCTAATAACAAAAAGTCACCCGTAGTTACTGACCCAATTACATTTTTTCAAAGTAAAAATCTTGGCTATTTGCCCTTCCAATAGGCTGCCAAAACATACTAAGAGCTTCTAACTTTTGCTGACATTTCCAAACCACTTAAAATCCAACTGAGAATTCTAAGCACTTGCCCTCCTGTGATATGAATGCTTGTCACCTGCTGGGCTGCGGTGTTGTCACTTAGCTTCTATCAGTTAGGAGGGCATAATTGCCTGGTGGGTGAGATATTTCTGAAAGGGTGAATCAATACTAAAGTCAGCAAAAGTGAAAAGGCAATATTTTAATATTAAATTCTCTGCTCAAATATAAATAAGTTTAGATAGTTGTAATAGAGTTTTGATAAGCTAAAAGATACTGGCTTTAAAAAATCTTTTAAACAAAATGTTCAAAATTCTACATGGGAAATGAGGCTATTTATAGTCTTCCAAACAGTTGATAAAACATTGAAAATGGCTGGGCTCTAGGCTTGGTGCTACCACAGATTAGTTATGAGATCCTGAAAATACTTCACCTCTCTGGGCCCCAAATTTTTCTCCGACAATACGGAAAAGTGGGTGTAGAGTAGCAGCTCCCAGACTTGTGGGATTCATGGGTCAGTAAAAGTAAAAACAAAAGTAGTTAACATTAGGTTGCCAATTTTTTTCATCTTTTTTCTTTTCTTTTTGACTAAATAAGGATTTTTTAAAAGTACAATTTCTGCCATCTACTATCTTCATCATTTTATTAAAGAAAAATTTAAATATCAAAAAGTGGGAACATCATAATGTACATTTTTTAACATGGAATAAACCTAAGCGTCTATCACCAGATCACTGGGTAAACAAGTTGTGGTGTATAAATTCAATACCACTCAGCTATTTAAAAAGATGAAGTCTTGCCTCTTGTGACAACATGGATGGAACTTGAGGTGATTGTCTTATGTGAGATAAGTCAAAAAGTGAAAGAATTACTGGATGGCTTCTCTCATAAGCAGACTATAAATCAAAGAACAAACAAATCACATAATAACTCACATTCTGAAAAATATGGTGATTACCAGAGTGGGAGGGGAAGGGAAGTAGGAGAGGATTGCATGGTCTGGGAGTAGGAACGGCACTAGGACTTTGGTAATGGGTGAGGTGAGACTTAAACACATATAGAGGTGTGAAGCTGTGCTCCAGAAATTTACATCATATTGTAAATCAGTAAAATTTTATGACAAATGAATATGTCTTTTAAATGGAATAAGTCTAGATTTTTTAAAAAGTGACTGCATTTTCCTCGTTTATATCATTTATCCACAGACTTGTAAAATCTTCATAAAATTCTAGCACCTGGTCTCCTGCAGGGTTTGGACTTACCAGTGAAAATATTCTCCAAAATTACTTTCTCTTTCATTCATAACCTAATACGCTAAATTGGAGCCTATAGGCCTAAGAGTCATAACATTAACTGATGGCCTCCTTGTTTGTTTTATTTTTATCTACTTGCAATCCATATTTTAACATAGATGCTTTTACTTAAACTTCTACATAAAGGCATTATTTATATTTATAGAGATAAGCCTATAGGTTTATAAATCATTTCTGATAGTTCCCTAGGTAGTTGTGTTTGTATGTGTGGCTGTCTCCATACTGTGAGACCTTTATTCGGTTTGCATCAAAGTGTAGAAGTGCAGGGAATACATTTAAAAAGAGCTGGTGTGATTTTCTTCCTTAAATGTTGTGTTTGACCTTGGGAATGCTTTAATTTGTATCCTATGTATAACTATCAATTATCTCCAAATTTGGACAAATAGTGTTTACTTTTAGGAAAAACAAATGAAGCATTTTTGTTTTTTTTTTTTTAATTTAGGTATTCTGAAAGAAAAATACTCACTTTCTTGTCTTAAGAACAACATGCAAGCTTTAACTTCCTTGTGCTAATTGAGGTCATACTGATATACTCCAAATTCTTTAATGTTGAACTTCACTAACAAGTACAGTGTAGTTTCTTCCCACACTGAATGCCCTCACTCTACACTGTGCTACCATAATCTTTATAAACAAGTTTACTCCATCTTGGAGCAACTCTTTCTTGCTCTGTTGCAAGGCAGATTCCTCCACATTATTTTTAAGCACTCACCAGGGAATAGGACTTTTTCTGCAGACCACAGGGTTTAAGGGAATCTGGGAATTTCAACATTTCTTGTACACTGACCTTGATGTCCCTTGCCAATTCTAGGGTCTTAACATATCCTGGTTGCATCCCTACAGAAGAGGGTTGAAAACTCTTTTGCTGAAATTCCCATATATTAAGCCTAGGCCTGATTCTCAGTTTTTGTGCCTCTGTCTTTAGAAATGAGTCTCTTTTCAAGCTGCCAAGGTCATCTTTTCACATTTTGGTTGTATTGGTAATTAACCTCCTTGTTTTATTTTCTTTCCCTAAAGCCTCAGTAGCCTCTGGCAGCAACCTTTTGATTCTGTAGTCCTTATAGTTACTGCTTTGCCTGAACCTTTCAAACACCTGAGGTATTTCCATTATCAGCATGTTCCTACCACTTGTATCCCATCCCAATTGCACTGTGGCATACAACATAGGCTATTACAACTCCAGCTAATATCACTGCTGCTGGGTGAGGTTAATTCAACTTCAAAATCTCATGTTAGAACAAATTGCTACAGTCAGCTCTGATGAGTTTCCCAGGGATTAGGTTCTGAAAGAAGTAAAGGCAGGCACAGCACCTCTAAAGTAAAGAGGAAGGTATGACTGGGAGGAGAGCTACCCAGTATATTATGCAGTTTTTAGGGAGACTTTCAGACAGTTCCTAAATAAGGCGTAAGGGGCTTATGCTTTTTTATCCCAGTATCTAGCAATCACTGAATGTGAACATCACTTTGAGTGAGGCAGAGCTCTTGGGCACTCAGCTGTGAACCTGTGATCCTAGAAGCTAAGAGATTATGTGCTTTGATCTAGAATGAGAATTCATACTTACTCTACCAATCATATTTCAAAGTAACTACTTGGCTACCTGCCCTTTGTATATGCTGCCAAAAGATAACAGTTTAACTTCTGTTACCCACAATATCCATTACAAATAAATTTTGTTTTGTAGCCTAGAAATGCTTACATGTATTATCTTTTTCAGACTCAGTGATATTTATCTTGCATTCAACAGATATCTAAAAAAAAAAAAAAAAAAAAAGCACTCATCAAGCACTGGGTTGGATGATGGAAATACATCAGTTTCTGAAATTCAAATTCCTTTCCTTCCCTCATGGAAGTTACATTATTGCAAGGAAGATAGGCAATGGACAATTTTATTAATTCATTTAGCTAATATTTGCATTAAATCTATACTATTTTCATAGACCCTATTCTAAGTATTGAGGAAATCACAATAAGATCAGCACTCCTGCCTTGAAGATAAAGAACATTAGTGAGAAATAGAAAATTTATAAGTGAGCAATTAAAAGATTAGGATCATTTCAGATAAGGGAGAAGTTTCAGTGATAACAATACACAATAGTGGGATGGAAAGTGACATGGTAAAGAATGGTCACAAAGGACATGTCTAAGCAGATGACATTTGATGTGAGATTTGTATGATGGAGAAAATCAGTCATGTGAAGGCCAGAGGGACATGTGTTCTGCATAGGAAACAAGTGAATGCCCTAATGAAAAAGATCAACAGAAGAGTCCCTAGGCAGGGTGCGAAGCATAGGTAAGAGAAAGGTTGGAGAACTGGGCAGGTCCTGGAGGCTAAAGTAAGGGGTTTGGGTCTCTAAGTGTTGGAAAACCCTCAGGCATTTTGTAAAATATTGGGCAAGAACATAAGGAATCTGACATAAGTTTCTCAAAGAGATCATTAAAACTTATGAAAAATTTTAATATGTTGGGATGGATGTCAAAGCAGTTCCTCTAGTTGGAGGGATATTACAGTAATATAATAGAGACATTGGTAAATAATTTGTACTCAGATCAATGAACATTGACTAAACAGAGATATGCAATATTCTGTTCAGGATGCTGTTTTCTGAGCTTCTTTCTGAAGTTTTGCTCTGAGCAAGTAAGAGTCCAAGTTGTGTTCTGTTAAACATTATCCTCTGTGATGATTCATCATTTACAGAAAAGGAGTCTGTTAGAAAGGACTTTGGACTAAGAAAAGAGGGACCTGAATTCTAATCCTAATTCCTGCACCAACTCATTTCGGTGATTGACAGGTTCAGCAAGGGAATGAAGAAAAGTGAAGCATCAAGGATAATTCCATTTTCATTTGATTACATAATAGACAAATACATGAGACGAATAAAAGTGGTAAGTGCTATGAGAATCTGATAGGGAATAACAGAATCTTTTCATGGAGATAACATGGTCATGAGGATTCCTTGTGAAGGTAGTTTGAGCTATCAGAGACATGACCTAGTCAGGCAAAAATGTGGGGCAAGGATGGAGAGTCCAAAGGGAAGTCCTGACCCCACAAAGGGCTTGGTATAAACAGGAGTTGAGTATGGCTGGAACATAGGGAGGGAAAAATGCTATAAAAATTGTTTCAGAACTCACAGAAAATGCTGTGAGATATGGTTGAAGAGGGAAGCAAGAACCAGAAAATAGCTACTCACTACTTTATTTCTGAACCTGTACTTGAATCAGCAAATTCATTGATTAGATAAAAAGTTGAGTGGAAACTGGAAGACGACCAGTATAGCTGGGAGCAGAGTAAAGTTTTTATCACTCACAGTATTTGGCACAGTTAGTTTGTATTACCAATTCTTACTTCGGAGGGCCACTTAGGGATCTTTTAATTGTGTTTCAAGATTCCATATGACGGAATAAATAAATTCATTTGTGGCTCTTAGCTTTAAACTTAGAATTAAATTTTGGCTAGTTTACTAACAATAATAATATATAACACATGTAATGTTTCTAACACTCTATTTTCAACATTTTTGTAAGGTAACGCAAACATTATCATACTCACTTTATCAATGAGTTAAAATGAGTCATGGGAGTAGTTTTGTGGATTGAGCCAAAATGAGTTAATGGAGGAATTAGGATTAGAATTCAGGTCCCTCTTTTCTTAGTCCAGAGTCCTTTCTAACAGACTGCTCTGTACATGATGAATCACAGAATAATGTTTAACAGAACCCAATTTGGAATCTTAGTTGTTGTGAGCAAGATTTCAGAGAGAAGTGGCAGGAAACAGCATCCTGTGCAGTAAGGATAGAAGTATAATGGTGAGGAAGAAGCAAGGTTTGAAACTCAAACTGAAAGAAAAATATTACATAAGCATTTCTTCTCCCATCTCTAATCTTTTTCTTTCCTGGAAAATGGCCATTTTTCTTTTTTTTAATTTTACTGTTTTTTATTATGGTAACTTGGTTTACAACCCAGTATATGATTTAGGGATATAGGCTCACACCTCTTCAGATGTATGTTACTATACCACACCTGCCACCAAAGCACCAATAATCCTCTACCATACTCCATTGGGCCCCTCGTCCCTCTTTACGCCCAAGCCTCATACCCTTCCCCCTCTGGCAGCCTCATTTCTTTTGTCAGATTCCTAAAGTTTAGTTTTGTATGTTCCTTATTTTGATTCTTTATAGTCCACATGAGTGAAAATCTGTCCAGTATTTGTCTTTCTCATTCTGACTTACTACACTTAGCATCACCCCCTCCAGTTCTATCCATGTTGTCACATAAGAGGAAATCTTGCCATTTAACTGACCATTTTTCTAATAAAGAAAAAAGTAATATTTTGGTCTCACACTTTGCAACTGGGGGAATTGGTAATTACAGTATCTCTAATTTTTTGTTTCATTTCATTTTAATCCTATAGCTTGACTTTGAATTCTTTTTAAATTATAGGTCTTTACATCTGGAGAGCAGGAACAGCATCATTATTTTGTACAGGGTACAGTACGTTTGTTGACAAGGTGAGTTAGCTCTTTCAAAAAATAAATTATAAAAATGATAGTGTACTTATTACTGGTTCACTAGCTAATAAATGCTGTCAAAACAATATCATCATATAACAAATTGAGTCTCGATGTGTTCAAGTAGGTACATGTGATTTTGGAAGTTCACATGTCTGACAAAAAATGAGCACAGGTGAAAGTATGGGCCAATAATGAAAACCCTCTAGAAATAATTCTTTAAAAAAAGTTAACCTGAGATTTGGTCGAGATCTTTTTAAAAGATTTATTTATGCATAGAAGAGCTAGGGTGTAGGCCAGAGGGGTGGGGTGGTAAGATTCACCAGAGAGTAGGGAGCAGAACAGGCAGATTGAAATATACTGCTGAGGAGAGCAGTAGGTGAGACAGGAGAGGTCTGTTGTGCCATGTGGGAAGATCCCAAGGCAGGACTGAAGTCATGCTACAGTGGCTGCCAATAGCTTCATAGTGCTGAGACTTAACCCTTCGCACCAACCAGGGAGGCCCTCTTCCTACTTTTAGTTGTAAGAATGTTATCTCTTTATTATTAATTGGTCTTCCAGTAGGAACAGTATAAGATCCTTACTTCTAGGTAATTTAATGCCTTGAAAAAAAAAAAGTGCTGTTTGTATATTTGAAAAGCAACTTGACTCAATAGTCTATTTGGGTAAACACAGGTTCTTTTGCAGTATAAGCTTTTGGAACATGTGTGGATAATTGGGAGAGTCCCTTTTTAAGTTCATTAGTTTCCCCATCTGAAACAAGACTACATTTATCTTGACAATCAGTTAACTCTTACTAATAGATGGAAAGAATCCCAAATTGATAAACAAAGAGATTACTTAGAAGATTCAGTTCTGACACAATTTTCATAGCATAAGTAAAAAAGTTGGGTGGGTATTTTAATTTGATTTTAAATCTAAAATATTAGGGATGACAGTTATTAAGCAGTATTTAGTTATATATTTTAAATGTCCATTTGATGAAGTTGAAATAAACTAAGATGAAAACCAATAATCTTCAGTTCTTTGTTCTCCATTTATCACGCTACTCACCCGATACTCATGTATACCAGGTGACCTCAAACGACATGTTTTAATTAAAAAAGCCATGTTTGAGGGACACAGAATTCATGTTCTGCATAGTGCCCCTTCTCAGGCACTTTGCTCTACGAGTGGTTTAAAAAAAAAAAAAAATCAAGCTGCACGTTTTCTTATTACAAGATCATAAGAAACATTTCTTAAACTGAAGTTTTCATGCGCAAGCTTTTATCAACGAGAAAGATCAAATATAGGTATGCTGAATAAAAATAACAAAGCAATTATCTCTTTGCTAACATCTATTATATATATGTTTTGCAACCATCCCAGGTCACCTAGGTTAACTATTGGTTCTAGCAATTTGAAGGAGAATTTTGGAGCCCCTGGCATCATTTTCACAGGTTTTAATGCTAAGCAGGGGAAACAAGTCAGGAGGGAGATAGCAACTTGAGCCCCCTGCAAATATGTATACATGCTTTTCTCTGGTGTTCTCTTGGTCTCTTTGCCTCTAGCCACTCCACATAGTCATCTCTAATGCTGCCCTTATACCCCTGACCTCTAGGCTCAGGTGTGTATACTTGCTCGTGGCACAAACCCAGGCTCAGCTGTTCATAGTCAGGCATGTGTGCCCCCCACCCATGAGCCTTTTATGTTAACAAAATCAAGGCCACAGGTGATAGCCACAGAGGCCAATGGCCTAAAAGCCTGACCAACTTCATTTACCCAACAATCATGTGTTACAGACACATTTGTACTTTTACCATTCCTTTCTTTGGAGACTGAAATACTTTGTATAATTCACTTTTGACAAATAACTATCTCAAAATATACATTATAAAATGTAGAAATGAGTTTCCACACACTACATTGACACTCCAGGAAATTGTCTGGAACTTCACTAAGAATATTGTCAGAATGCAAGAGGGATTTGTCCTAGGCGTGACATAAAATGTAAAAATTGAATTTCTTGCACAAACTCAAAACCAAAACATCGCATAACCTTCTCTGTATTTTGGACCCAGCATGTCTCTGTCTATTTGGATAAAAACTATTGGATGCACATTTTTTTTGTGAACTGTCAACAGCAAAGCATGAAAACAGATGTTTCTGCTATTTTCATTATTAGGGAAATAAAAGCAGCTGTGTGCTGGGCTTATGTGCAAGGGAAGTTCTCAGTAAGGCCTTCACACTCTGGGACTTGGAAAACCTGGCAATGTAGACCAAGATTTACATCATAAATATCTTCAAACAAGGCCACTGGGGATGATTCCTGGGCACTGTTCAGGGCTTCACTTCTTTCTGCCATTATTAGTTTGGCTTTTCTGGTATTAAAGTTCTGTGTGGGGATGTACATTCTAGCTAGGTTAAGTTATTTTGGCCTTAACTTGCATTTAAAAAGTAAAAAGACTACCTCAAAACTAGAGTTTGTCAGAATTTGACTTTAGCATTTAAACTAGTGACTGCGACTTATCACATTTCAGTGTGACCAGTTACCACTGATGATACAGAGCTTCTATACAGTTCTATGAAGAGGACCTGGACAACAATGACCAAATATGCCTTTTGCAGATACAATACACACAGTGGGAAAGAAACCCAGTATATCTGGCGAAAGAAAAATAAGTCAAAGTATGAAACAGTCCTTTATACACTTGCAGACCTGACAGTGACCAGATGGTAACTTGGTCACGTTGAAGTGGTATATCTTTGTACAATAGGGCTATTTTCAGTTCAGTTTGGGAAAATTTGTCATAAATATTTTGTCTCGAGCTTTCTTTTCCTTCTGTAGTATTTGGGATTTGTGTTTGTGTATCTGTGTGTGTCCATGATGGGGGCTGTGTACTCATCCTGCCCTTCTACAGAGAAGTTTCCCTTAGCAAAGAGAATAGACAAAAATGTGAGAATGATGACACTGGATTGCTGTGTTCATCTGAAGTCTGAACTGACGTTATACTGGTGATGAAGATCAAGCAAAAAGACAACAATGACATTTAACTATGCAGATTTTCTAAGCACTTTACTGATTATATCTTGGGAGATTTTCTTAAGGGAAGGAATTAGATCAAGAATGAATGAACATGATTTAAATGGCTACCAATAATCAGAGAAACCACTGAATTCAAGAAAGTATGCCATGTGTTTTAAAGATACTATACTTTCTTTAGATGACTAAAAGAGTAGCTCAGTGCTGTAGCTTTAATTAGAATCTCCCAGTTACAAAAGCAGTTGCAGGTGTTTCTAGTAAGAAATGAACTTCTGAAGGATCTTAGCATCCGTTTTCACTAACTGCTGGTGTGCCAAAATTTCCCAAAACCCTTTGAATTTCCAATCCCCCCTCGTTTCAGAGCTCAACAGAGGCAATTGTGAAGTAGTTTCAAAAGAAGAATGGGGAAGAAGAGCAAATTTAGCTATGAGTTCCAAAAAGCCTTGGAGTGAACTCTGAAATGCCTGCCCACGCAAGCATTTGTGGAGAGCTATTAGTGAGTATTTCTTTCCCAGGTGAAATATTTTTGATTCTGCAAGTTCAGCACGTTAATTTTTATTTTTATAACATTCCTCTTCCTCCCCCGCCTTGCTCCCCCCACTCTTCTTTTCCCCTTTATTTCTGGCTTTCAAATAGTATTACTGGTTTATATTTGACCAAGGTCAGATAAACTTAATATGAGAAAAGTTATATGGATGCTGGTTCAATTGTGCCGAATGTTTGATCAATCGTCAGCTATCAAAATAGGATTATAGGTGTTTTGTTGGTGGGTGTGGTGTGGTAATACACATCTGCAGAGGTGTGAACCTGTACTTCTGAATCATCTGGTGTTGTAAACCAACATTGTTTCAATAAATAACAATAGAAAAAGAAATTAAAAGAAAAACTCAAAGCAGTGTCGTTTTAAAGTTAGAACAAGTTTTGTCAAGCCCTATTGATCATTAAAACCTAAGTTTCAAAATTAAGTCCAGGTTGCCCCTAACTCAATATTCTGGATTGATTTACATTGAATAGAAACTCAGGGACCTCCATACTATAAAACAGGAGGGAAGATAGGGAAATCAGGGAAAACAGGCGGCCTCTGATGCTCCTTACTCCAGGCAGCACCTGAGAACTAACCATACCCTCACCCCACCGCAGCGTCTGAGGGCATCAGCTTCTAAGCTATTCTCTTGCTCACTGATACAGCGACCTAGGTACACACCCCACAGTTTCAGAGCATGAAGTCTATCTTGTGATCAAAGTGAATCTCTCAGCACAAGCTCCGGGTTTTCTTTTTAAAGTGGGACCTTATTTCACCAGTTTACTGCCCCCTTCCATAACCGCCCCCCGCCCCAACACCTTCAGCCCCTTCTTTTCCTCTGTGCCTTGGGCTGTATTTTAGACAAATCTCTCCTAGCTTTGTCAACATGTCCCATCTCGACCTGTTCCCTCTTTTTTGCTCTTCTGCAAATATCATAGTATTTGTTTCTGCATTATTTCCCCCATCCCCCCTTCAATCCAGGCAATCTGGCCTGTTCACTCTCCACCCTCAGCAATTCTCATTTAGTATTTCCTAAATTCTCGTCTTGTCTGACTTTTCTTCTTGGCTTAATATCATTGGCATTTTTTCTGCCTTCCCTCTAAAATTTTGATGTTTCCCTGTGCAGTGAAACCCTCCAGGAGACGCACCCCAGCCCCCCAGCAAATCTTTATGCGCTTTCTCTACCCACTTTCTACACTCTCCCTCTGGCCTCTCTTTTTCAGGCCGCTCTCTGGCATTCTCTCTGGCATTCCCCCTCAGCTTCCTGTGGTCTCAGAGTCTTACCTCAGCGTGACCCTGCCCTTTTATTCATTACCTCTAGGCACAGGTGTGAGCATTCACGCATGCGCACTCCCATTCCCACGCTCACTCCCGCGCTCTCTGGTCCCAGGTGTCCATAATCACAGACATTTGTGCACCACGCCCCTTGCCTAGCATCCACACAAGCAGTGGGATGGTGGGAAAAAACCTTGATAACTTCATTTACCCTACATCCATCCTCCTATTTTTTCTCATAGTACATATTTTACCTGAGGGCAATCATTTTGTTTCAATATTTGAACTATTGCCTCACTAATGTTTTTCTCCAGCATAGTTTTTTCCTGAGAAAATATCTTATATTTACCTCCTTTGAACATTTATACCTGAAATTCATATAGGCTTTTCATCTTAGTACCTCTCAAATAGAATAAGTCTTCTTTTCTTGCCCCTCATATAATCTTTTGATTTTGCTTTCTCCATTTCTCTCATTTACACCAATACAAGTGAGTCAACACCAAATCCTATAAGCTTTATTAAATATTTCTTGACTATATTATCACTCTCTTATCATCATTGGTCTGGATTGCTGTAATAACCTCATACTTTGGCTCTCTGTCTCAAGTTTTTTGTTTCTTAAATCTATCCTCCAGATTGCTATCAAAACTGAGTATCAAAAATCTATCTTCCTACCATCCTATTTAAACCAAAATTGGCCCTACTTAACCTGGATTTAAATTTTCCAAAAGGCTTTTGCTACTCTTTTCAAATTTATTCTCAATCTTAGTTTTGATACAGGGCAGCAAGGGACACTAAAACTGGCCCAAGACATTGCCCAAATAGTTTACCAGTCACTGTCTGTGTTCTTCACCCACACAACAACTGCAAGAACACTCAGGTTCAGAGAACAAAAATAATGGGATTGATTTAACAAAACAGGGAAAAAACAGTTACTGAGGCCAAAGATGGCTGTTTACCTCACCCAAAGCAGAGTCCAGTGTTTTCAAGTCCTAAACACAAAGCCTTCTAAGATGGTGCCTTCCCACCACTGTGGACCTGGAACATGTGGCAGCTAGACTATAGGCCAGGATCCAACTCATAAAGATAGCAGAAGACACAATAGGAGATGCTCACCAGAGCTGCTGAGATGACCCAGCATAGCCCCAGACAAACAACACTCAGAATAGCAGCTGCAGCTGCTTAACGACCCAACAAACTGCCACACTCACGCAGCTCAGCAAGGCACCTGGCTCTGAGACTTCACCTTCCCTGCCAGGCTGAAACAACAGCAAAATTGGGAAATTTCAGTTGCTGGGCTACTTGCAAAGCCTCCAAATTTTTCCTCTCTGAGGTTGGCTGCTGGAAGCCCCTCCACATTCTTCAGAGGCCTGCAACAGCCTTCTAGAAGATCAGCACAGTAGGGGCAGAAATAGCTGACCCCAGAATCCTTGAAGATATGAAAATGCTGAAATTCCAAATGCTGAATCCTGATCACTGAATCTCAAACACTGAAGCCCAAACACTGAATCCAAACACTGCATCTTCGGGATGCTTCTGCAGTCACATATTTTTTATCAGTCTCCACCCCACCAATACTTTGTTCTCATTTTCCCTGGGGTTATCTATCCTCACCAGCATCCCCCTCCAAGGGGTGCCACCTGTAACAACCTTTGGATTCATCCACCTGTTACAGTGTGTCTGCCAATGTTTATTTTCAATCACATTTCCCTTGTCTTTGTACCGTTGTTACTGCTGTTTTTTCTCACTGAATCATCCTTCTCTCAAATCTCCTAACTTTTGCTCAACTTTCAAGGAATCACCTTCTTTAATTCCTTTCTGATTACACCTCAATATTTCCAACTTTATGATGGGTAATATTTATACCAGTGATTTGGAGCTTTACACTGCCTACTAGATAACCACTGCCTCAGTTAACCAGGAGGTAAAGTTCAGATTAAAGGCATTGCTTTCTCATCCATGGCAAATATTTCAAATAATAATAATGTACTATTCATTATTTTGAAGTGAGAGAGGGTGGCATGAGAATGTGGGGGTAAAGGCAAGAAGTAGAGAACAGAAATTAGTAAATTAAAAAATATATTTTCAGATTTTAAGCTCATGTTCGAAACTTTGTGGTTATTTCCAAATGGAATTGAGTAGGAGCAAAATATGGGAAATCTACTGAGGTTTTGGCGACATTGTATTGTCAAATAATCTCCAAACTAAGTATACAAAAATTTATTATTTTTCAAGCACTAAATCAGATAATCCTGTATTAGGAGAAACCAGAAAACAAAAGCTTGGCAGCTCACAACCTTATTGCAGAGATGACTAGAGAGTACAGTAGACCAGAAAGAAATTCCCAAAGGGCAAAGCCAGAGGCCCCCTACAGAGAACAGAATCGGGACAGTCATACTGCTCCATATGAGGGAATTACTCCAAGGCAGGGGTCTGCAGTTTTTACCCAGTATTCCTTGGTTATCATCATGAACCCATGACTGGCGCTCATCCACAATAAAGAGTACATTTTCTAACTTCTCTTGTAACTGGTTGTGGTTAGGTGATTTGGTTCTTGCTTTCAAGGCAGAAACAGTATGTGCTTCCAAGATTTTCCCTTAAAGCATATTCCCCTCACTCTCATTGTTTTTTCCACTTATAGGAAGGAGGGATGGGTCACTGAATGAACATGAGATGAAAATCACAGGTCATAAAGCTTAGAGCAAAAGGAGTCTATCTTTAATGCTTGTGGGGGCTACCATGCAGCAAAGTGATTGATTTGGACTTCTTTTTGTCTCAGCTCCAAAGTGATGCAACATTTGTAAATTACATGAATAGAAATCTTATTAAAAGTATCTAGATAATTCAGCACAACTAATTTAAATTTATTATTAAACCATGTTTTAATTTGGAGAGTCTTCTATGTTTTTTATATTTTCAAAGTACGTCCAAACTTCCCCTCATATCTGCAACAGCAAAGCCATACCTGCATAGTTACTTTTCCCTTCACTCATTCACATTTCACATGGGAGGTGAGATGGGATGTGGGCTGGATGTGAGGTACAACTAAAGGACAGATAAAAATGAATTCTCAGATTCCATTCTCCTTTCTTTGGATAAAAATTATGCTTTATTTGAATTGAGATAGTAGACACATATTATTACATATCTTAGTAAGTATTAAATCATAATGCTCAAATCATCCAGAGGCTGATTTCAAATGAGCATGAATATAATGAAAGGTAAAGTTAACTTGAGAAATCTAGAGGAAGGGCAGTAATAAGCATACTTATGAGAGAACTGCTACATTGAAGGCTAGGACTTTCTTGCCCATGGAAATCCAGAAAATTTTAAAGGCCATTTAATGTCTGGTGTATATATTATTAGAAAATCAGACATTTTTTTTCTCATCTTTGTCCTTGTCTTCAGGTCTGGAAAAGTACTATAAATTATTTAGATGGGCTCTCAATGCTATATCGTGTTCTCATAAGAGAGGGGGGAGGGAGATTAGATATAGAGAAAATGATGAGAAGACAGGCAGAGATTGGAGGGCTATAGGCACAAGTCAAATAATGCCAAAACAGGTTTGCAGCCACCAGAAATTAAAAGAAGCAAGGAACAGATCTCTTCAGAACATTTGAATGGAGCATGGTCCAGCCAATATCTTGATTTTGGACTTCTGACCTCTAGGACTGTGAGAGAATGGCTTTCTGTTGTTTTAACTCATGAAGATTGTTGTAATGTTTTGCAGCAACCACCAGAAAATTAATACAGGTACGTTATAACTGTATAATGTATATGGAATTGTCTTCTTATACATAGTGTATACACCAGGGTTACTCTGATTCATTCATTCATTTCTGTATTCACGCAATACCTGCAGTTCTTTCTGGTGAGATGATTGTATGTGTGTGAGTATTTAAACAGAAAATGTGATATTATGGTGACCTTTTCTACATGACTTTTTCTTTCCTGATCTTCATGCCTTCAGTCTTTCCAGCTATATTCTCTCAAAAAAAAAAAAAGAAAGAAAAAAGGAAAAGAAAAGCTATGACTAATATGACTAAGTTAATTACTTGAAATAATTTCACCTCTTAGCACTGTTCTTTGCTGATACATGCACGCACAATTATTACTCCACCTGGCCTGGCAGTGTGACAGACATTTGATGTATGAAAGGTTTTACAATGTATTTTATTCTTCTAAGCATTGCACCGACCTTTATTAGGGTCATATCCATGATAAATAGACCATATGTGTTTAAGGAAGTAAACAGCTGCGATTTAAAAGCTAGCAATCTGGCCTATAGACAAAGGCAATCAAAGCCTCTGCTTTCATTAGTCTATTTTCTGTTGGAGAGACATAGGAGATAAGTATGGATAATATTTGACAAATATTAAACTGACGTGTTTTTAGCTCTCTCGTCTATACACCATGTTCCCTACACTGATTCTGTTTGTATAATGCATGGAAAGAGGGTGGTGACAAGTGCTACTTCAGTAAGAAGGGAGACATGTGACAGTGAAAGACTATGTTACAAATCATGCAACCAACATACCTCCTTAACTCAGTGACTTCTCATCAGAAAAAGAGAAATAAAGCAGGAGCCCAATAATCAGATATGAATTCTTAATAAAGGATGATATAAGAGTACTGGACCCTCCCCTACTAGGTCTCTAGAAGTCTATCTAACAGAGAGGTCACACGAAAAAATGTGGAATGGCCTATATCAGAGAAGTGGGTGGAGTGGTATAGACAGGCTGAGGTGGGGTTCTGTCTTCCCTCCAGAACTTCCCCCAGATTCTGTGCAATGTAACTGCTGAGTTGACAATCCAGTCTTGGCCAAGCCAAGCAGACTCAACCACAAGTTCATTAGGTGTAGATGTTAGTAGCAAACACCAGCAGAAAGCACAAATATGGGAGTGAGCCAACCATAGCTCACTGGATTCCAGTCATTTATCTTACAGAGTTGTCAAAAGGATTAAACAATGCATATCATAAATTTAGAATGATGCTGAGGATATAATAATCATTTATTAAATATAGTTGAGTTACCCAAGAACAAGCATGAGACCTGAGAGTTCCTTGTCCATATTGCTTTGAGGTTATATAAATCCCTTCACCTTCTTCTGTTTGACGAAATCAAGGAATTAAGGAGAGACATGTAGAAGATAGAATAATTATACAAAACAAACTAAAGAGACTATTTAAAACCTTAGATTGAATTAAGTTTTAAGGAGGAGTCAATTTATGTTTTCTTTTTTTTTTCCTTGTTACTACTAGTGGGGTTGGAAACAAGTCTTATGAATATGACCAGACTAATAAATAGGATAAGAAAAAATAAAGTATTTCCTTTGCCTTTGTAAATCATAGTGTGGGTTAATGTTTTGTCCTGGATCCCAAGTGTGTAAAGGAACACATTCTGGAAATAATTATTTGTCACAAAACCTAAAGTGGCTAAGTCATATAAAACAACTCAGAGTAAGGGAACATTAGTGTCAGGAAAAAACTCCTTAGGTGACACTGGGGTTTAGACTTGAATTTCAGGATTCATGCTTATATTTGAAGAGTTTTATGTTGATAGAACAGCAAAGCAAAGGTCTTGTGGCCAGAATGAATTGCAATTGATTTAGGAAGACAAGGAAAGTCAATATGGTCAGTATGAAAATTAAGATACAAGCCTTGCAGTGATCTATAGATCATGGTATACAGAGTCTGGGTTTTATTTTGAAAGAAATGAGAAAACAACTAGATGTTTTTAATTGAGGAGTAAAGTGATCTGACGTACCTTGTTACAAATCACTTCTTGGCATGGAAAACAGACTTTGCCACTTTGGGTTTTCAGGGGTCGTAAGTGAAAGACAAGCAAATAATGAGGAAGTCTAGACAAGTGAACATGATAGTTTGGACTATAGTAATGGCACTGCATATGGATAAAAGTATAGGAATACAGCACATTTTAGAAGTAGAGCCAATAACTCTTGCTGACATATTAGATGTAAAGTTGAGAAATCAGGGATGATTTCTTGACTTTTGGCCCTAGAATGAGTGAATGAATGGAAGTAAATACCCCATTCTGAGGTCAGGAAGAATGGTCTGGGGATGTGATACAGAAATGAATAGACATCACAGGTTCTGTTTGGACATACTTAACTCAAGATGCTTAGTACATAACCAAATGCAAAAATAAAATAAGCAAGAAGTATGAATGAAGTTCTGGTAAAATAATACTTGGACTTAGAATATTAGGTGTCACCAGCCATAGAGAAATAATTAAAACCATGGGACAAGAAGCAAATATCTAAACAGAGAATACTGACAAAGGAGAGGAGAGGACTTGGGGTCTATTTATGATGAAGTTAAACCAAAACCCAAATACAATACAAACAGAAAATGTTTCTCTCTCCATCTTTCTCTCATATATTTGTAAATGCATTGGAAAAGTGCCTGAAGAATACAAGCTAAACTTGTAACATGATTCTGTGGTGGGTGTGGTACTGGAGATGGTTGAAAGAGTTCTCTTTCTGCTGTATGAATTTCTATATTGTTTGAAGATGTGTGACTTGAATATACTAATCTCATTTTTTTGTCATTAAAACAAAAAACTTGGAAAGTATCATAAGTAATACCTGTCATTATAGACAATTTAGAAAATGATGCCAAGCTAAAAAGAAGTGAAAAAGAAAAATCATTCATAACCCTGTGTCTCAAAAGCAACTACTACTACCACTTCAGCATCTGGACTGTTCCTTGTGTTAAACATATTCATATGTAGAATCTTTAATCTTTTATCTTAATTTTTTAGACTTTTATGTAGAACTTCAACATTTTATTTTGAGCTTTTTACACACAATAAAATATTTTTCAGAGTTTGTATTATTAATTTTAATTCATCCCAAGATGATTTTATTTAATGTTCATGGTTTGATATAACAAGTCTCTACTCTAGACTTTAATACCGTGTATTACACATTTCCATCCTTTGCTACAAATAACTCCACTTGGGTATCTTCTAGGAATCCCATATTCAATGGGTCAGATTTTAAATTTATCTGTTTTCCCAGTCCCCACTTTTTCAGTTTTGATAAATGGCACCACTATCCACCAAAGCAGAATTTTTACACAAGTTCACATCCTTGACCTCTCCCATTCCCTTACTATCCACATCTAGTTATTATGATCTACATACTATCTCATCCAAATCTGAATTTTACTGTCCTCTTTGGCACTGCTTGAGTTCATGTCTTTAAAATATTTTTTGTTATTACAACCATTTAATTCTTTTCTTATCCAGCTATAACATAATCAGAAAGGAAAACTGAGTATGTCACCTATTTTTTATAAAACTTCTGAATAATCACATACTGTCTTCCCTATAGAAGCTGAATTCCAGAACATGGGAGGTATTTCACAATGGGAACTATTTTCTGTGCCTTGTGTCATCATTTCCCTCCTTGCACTCTCATCTCACAAGGGTGTACCTGAACTTATGTTCCGGGACGTGTTTCCAGAACATATTCCAACCCCAAAGTTGCCTACAGTTTCTGTTAGGAAAATCTAGCACCAAATAGTCATTCAATATGTGCTTATTAAAAATAAGAATGTAAGGTTAAGAAGACTCCCAGAGTTACAGAATGGGCATGTGAAATAGCAGACTGTGCAGAGTTAAGAATCTCAAATTAAAATTAATTGTAGGGGTTCAGAATAAGGAAGGAGAATTTGGAATCACAGGGATAGAGTATCCAGTAATTCTTATTTTAACCTAGTGCTACCTAATGACAATATAATATGAGTCATGTAGATAATTTTTTCTTTCCCCCTCCCCATAAATCATTTTTAAACTTTCTAGTATCCATATTTGAAAAAAGTACAAATGAACAGTAAAAATAATTTTACTACTATAACTCATTGCAGCTCATATATCCAACATAGTTTCATTTCAGCAAATAATTCATATTAAAATAATTAAAATATTTTACACTCTTTTTACATATAATTTGGAACACAGTATGTATGTCATATAGCACATAGCAATACAGAGCAATCACACTTCAAAGGCTCAGTAGTAACATATGGTTAGTAGCTACTGGACAGCACATCTTTCTAACATTACAGACAGGAAGTGGGAGGAAAACCTAGTTTAACCTGTGTTGTCTCTGATGGAGTAAAACAGCATGCATCTAGAAATTTAAGCGGAAGAAATTTAGGACGAATACATTTCACTACCTGTAAATGGAAGATCTAAGATCAGTCAGAGAAGCTGAAAATAAAGATGAGAGCAAAAGTCAGAAATAAATTTCATGGTGAAGAGAGACAGTAATAACCATGATGCAGAAACAGGACGTTCAAAACTAAAAGTTTTATCACATGGTCCAAGAAAACAAAATATAGCTACTTTAAATGTTACCAAAAATTTTATGTCTTTAGGCTTTATCAAAGACTGAGGGTGTTTTCTGTTTTGTTTAGTTTTTTATGATTTACTTTTCATGGTTTCAGTGTAAAAAAATTACTACTTCAGAGGTTCTTAAAATTTACTATATATTTAACAACATTTTTAATTTCTTGTAACTCAAATCCAAAGTGGTGGTTTCCATTTTTGTCACCTTGAATTATGAGCGAGTCAAATCTCTAAAATAATGCAGGGTGGTGGTGATTACTACACAAGACTTGATGACAGCCAAGGCATCCAATAAATACGCTGTGAGCTCAGATAACACACAAAGCGGAACCTGGCACCTTTATTAGATAAGGACACTAATTATAGTAAGGTGGGAGGCTATTCATTTACATCCTCTGGTACTTCTAAAGAAACAGGAGCAGTGATGTGTCAGAAAAGATAAAAGGCGCTCAGAAACAGACGGCCTGGTTTTTGTCCATAGGGAGTACACATCTATGACTAAAGACAAGTTAGACTTTCTGGAAAAAAGCTCAAAACACAATTTTTATAATGTAATATTTTTATAATTAGATTCCCTTCCCATAAGTAATATACTGGAATTTTATTTTATTTTCGGGTGGGATAATTTAACTCTTAGAAATGTAATTTATGAATTCTTACAAGTAGAAAAGATAAAAATGCAAGATTACACTAAATGTAGCACCTTCTTTCACATATTAAATTGATGGCATATTTGAACAATGTCCTAGTTTTTACTATATCCACAAGAATTCCATGATTTACTACATAAAAAAATAATAACTGTTCTTCTAGACAGTCTTTTTTACTCCTGATTATATTACCTAATTACCTAAAGGACAAAATTTTCATACTATGAAGTTAGCTTTTTTGGTTTTGACATTCAATAAACATTTAAAGAGCTTCTTTTGGTGTAACTTTCAATAAAGAAACTGTTACTAATTTGTATTCATTTTCTTTTCAACCAAACTTTTAAAAAATTGTCACTAAAATAAGAGTAAGATTTCATTTTTATCACAGAAAGCAAAAGATTAATTCATATAGCTCTGGAAACTTGACTATAGATCTAGGCTTTTGACCTGAGTTACATGAAATCTCTCTTGTCCTCATGAGTTTTATCTGACATGGGTTTAACCCTCTGCAGGTAGAGAAAGTGGGGCAGGGAGTAGAGGAACAAGTTGACTGTGATTTGGTGGGGAGTGTTGAGTATACGGATGAAGAAAGTCCACAACTGTTGCACATATAGTGGATTTTGAATGCCTTGTGCCAAAAAACTGGTTGGTTGTCAGAAGAAAAGAAAGTTCATACATTTCTGTATTTGCTTCAAGTTAAATATTTTTTAAAATAAAGTTTTATAAAGAAGACAAATATATGTAGCTATAGATGTAGATATAGATATACATATTTATCTACAACATATACCTACATATATACACATATATCTACATATATATGTAGATCTCTCTCTCTCCTCTCTCCTCCCCTGCCCCTCTCTGTCTCTCTCGGTCTCTCTCTCATTGCAACTAGTAATGTTAATTCTACTTGAAAAAACAAAGATAATTTTCACCATGTTTTCCTCTTAGGAAAATCTGTGCTTCTCTCTGGATCCTAACTTGGTGCTTCTTTCTCACAAGTTTTAAACAGGTCAAATTCATGACAGTTAACAGCAACATCTTAAAGTTGGTGTGATTAATCACTATGCCACTGGTCACTATTGAGTGGCCTTATTCACTCACTAAAAATCATTTTTCATAAAGAAGAAGTCCAGTTTCTCCATCCCCGGTTAGATTTCAGGGATGTTCTTGTTAACAAAACCTCTTGGGAACCTCCCTTTTACAGTTTGCTGCAACCATTTTGAACCTACAAATTTACAATACCCTGTTTGCTAATGTTCTTATATGACTGTATGCATCTATTTTATTAAAATAATTGCCACCTTGTTTCTTCCAAGTAATTTTCTAGAAACATCCTCCACACAACCAAGGACAAACAATTTAGCAAGAAGGAACTGTCAAAATCAGTTCATGATAATGGAAGAACAAATTGAGATACTTTACATTTGCTCGGGTTTTACTTTTACCTAAAGGAAAAATAAATTTATTGTTTTTAGAGATTCTGCTATATGGGCTCTATTTGTTTGTTTCGTTGATTTGTTTTGCTTTTGCTTTTATAAAGACAAAAATATAGAGGAAATTTCTAAGGGATTAAGTGATCCACTAGCTGTATTAATGACAGCTAGTTATTGCATTTGGTTAGTAACTCTGTAGACACTAAAAAAGTATAAATCCAATATGTAATAACACTCTAAGAAGAAGGAATAATAATTAAAGAAAAAACTTAAAACTATTTGGTAGTGTTTAAACCAACTACAGCTGGAATATGTTTTAATAAGTCTGTCTTTAAAAAAGTAGGGGCAATATTACCAAGACCCAAAGAAATATTATAGTCAGGGATTGAGGTTCAAAATTATTAACATCTATAACTTCAACATTCTCTGATGTAAGCTTCACTGTCAAGTTAAAAAAGTGACTCAATCTTCATTTACAGGGCAGTCAGTAGCCAGTAGCAATTTATAAGGATGAGAGAGAAAAAAGAGCAGGATTATTGTGTCACTCTCCCATGCTACCAAACCATGGGACCTGCAAATCCCAAGAAAGAGAGAGACTCATGCAAGGTCACTTGGAATTAGGCATGCAAACTAATGGCCTTACTCATTGTTCCAAGGGGTCCTGTGATTGGGCTTTAAGCCAACACACTTCAGCCAACAAAGTCTCTCAATTAGGTACAGTCCTCATGCCAAGTTTCTCAGCAAGAGCATGTGAAAGGTCTCCTTTTGACTTTTGATCAAATCCATTTAAAATCTTTGCCATGAGACCCTGAAAATCACCATTTAAAAATATGTCTGGAATGCCTTATACCTGGGAACTAACATTAGGTATTCGTTCTTATTATAGAGATTATGAGCAAGGGATTCCCAATACTCACAAGTAAATATATTCAAAACAAAATATTGCTGTGGACCAAGGTGGAAACAGGAAATCCATTTATGTCTGCCAGCAGTTTTAAACCATCCATTTTTTTAGGGCAGAAATCCTGTTTTATACCTCTATGCAGTTACAGAGCTGACACCTGATGGACAATGAACATTCTTTGATCAACTGGATGAATTAACAGCAGACTTTTTAGAAAACTTAGAAAATATGCCTCAAACAAATAAATGGTTTACTGTTTGGACATTTTCCTATTCTATTTTCCCAGTTACCCATGGTGAGACCTGAAATGTTTGTCCTTTTAGAAGAGAAGAGCTTTTACACTGGAGACTCTAGTCCAGTGACAGTGTGTTGGCTTTGTGAAGACGGTCTAATCCCTTCTGCTTTGGAATGCTTTGTGTCGGGACGTGAAGTCTCCTGTCTCAGCTGTGATCATAGAACTATAGAGAAAGGCTTTCACCTCAGTCCCCTTTATTTTCTTTTCAAGTGTAAGTAAAACAAGATTTGCCCAACATGCAATACTGGATATTTAGTTTTCAAATCTTACTTGTCTTTTCTATTGAACTTCCTATTAAAAGCTGTATTTTATATCAAATGAAACAATAATCCAAAATCCTAAAGAATAATTCACACTTTAAATTTTAAAAGGGACGCTCCCATGATTTTAATGTGCCTGAGGCAGACACAATAAGTGGAGAGACTGGGCCTAACTGGTGGCGCAGGGGTTAAAAACACAACACTATCAAGCGATCACCAGCCACTGAAACATGGGTTCAATCCCCAGCCAGGGAGCTAACCCACATGGCACAACAGACCTCTCCTGTCTCACCTGCTGCTCCCCTCAGCAGTGTATTTCAGTAGATCCACCTGTTCTGCTCCCCACTCTGTCTCTGGTGAATTCTCTTATCACCCCGCACCTCTCGCCTACACCCCAGCTCTTGTATGCATAAATAAATAATTTTTTTAAAATAAATAAATGAATAAATAAATAGAGAGACTGAACCCAAAAGCAAGAGACTTAGGACAGACTATGGTCAATTCTGCGGCCTGCACAGGATCATCTGCCTATTTTGCTAAGCTCCCCTACATGGAACAAAACAAATCTTCAGAGGAAGGAAGTGAAATTTTTGTTTTCCTTAGGAGAAATCCAGAAACTTATGAGATATTGAGCACTTAACTCTTAACATGAAGGCTATATGGGATAACCTGTAAAGAGATACTTTTACAAATTTAAATAGTTGCAAACTCAATTACCTATAGAGAACAAAAATCTGTAAAGTGGGTCAAATATCAGATGAAAGGTGTGTTGAAACTGTGGTGGAATAGTAAGTTTGTGTTTGTTTCAAAGTTCAAATTCTCAAAACATACACTACATAAACTTACACACATCAACACATAAAACCATACAGACTCATATGCCTTGGACTAAACATGTCAGTGGTTACATGTAGCCCTTTGGTCATTACTGTCAACCTCTGAATACTATCCTGGTCTTTTATTTAGTTTTTCCAGGTCAGGACAATTTTTCCAAATGAAAGTCAAGCCTGGATCTACTTTCAGTCACGTGAAATTTTTAAAAATGCGTGATTTCAAAAGAATTAAAGATTCAGCCCTGTACAGGCTAACTCCTTCTAATCCCTGGTTCACGAAAAGCTCAGTCTTCTACTATGAAGGCCCAATAATGTCTTTAGACTTGACCCTTACTCAGTACTCCTCTCCTTGAGCTCCCCCTAGAGATGACAGTCCACTACTAACAGGTCCATTGTGGCCACACAGCCCTCCCAGAGAAGAAAGGATCAATATTCAGGACTGAGTGTCACTGGGGAATTGCTAAGAAAATAACAATCAAAAGGAAAATAAAAGAATTATTTATATATATATATATGTATATATATATATGAATTTCTTCCTCATGTCTTTTACACTAACTAAATGTTTAGGACACATTATATAGAAAGAATGGTGAATGGTGTTCTGGAAAATGTTGAGGTCACCACAATTCCCCTCTCTCTGGGGAAATTAAAAGCACACAAAAAGCAATGTTATTACTACCTTTCTGATATCTTAAATTTTCTTTCACTATTTTTTCTACTCTATACTTTTGAAGTGACAGTATTCTTCAGAATTCCCTTCAAGCCCTTGCATCACTTTTTATTTTTTAATTTATGTGCTCTCATTCATTATTCTTGTTTCAATCACCACCCACTTTCTGAAGATTTCTACCTTGGTATCTCTAGACTGGACTTGAGTGATTCATGCTTTCATTTTTCTGCTGGAAATTTTCAGTGGAAAATTTGAAAGTCACTTCAAATTCAATATACCCAAATGATAATTCAAAGTTATAAGTATTTAGTGCCAAATGAGCATTACCAGAGGTAAGTGCTATGAATCCATCAATAGATCACTCTGGACTATGGCTGTCTGTCACTCTCATGGTAGATATAGACTTGGGCAGGACATTGAACAAGAGGTTATCTGTAGGCAAGAGTGTAAAAAAAAATCAGAACCTATCTATCACTATTTCTTTCAGGGGACTTATTTCTGCTGACCTAATACTTTCCAGGTTCAGCTCAGTTTTTACCTCCATTACAAACAAGCAAGAGAGAAAGAAGAAACTTGCTTCATGCCTCATGGTGATCTCTTTATCTGCCTTTGTTTTCCCTCACAATTGGAGAGACTGAGGACTGAGATTGGAGACCAGAAGGACACAGCCACCTTCAATCACAATAGAAGTATACTTATTTCCTCAAACGTGTGGATTCCTCTACACTGAAACCTGAAGAGGGCAATTTTAATTCTGAAGCCTAGCTGAGTGTTGGCTCTTGAGGACCACACATTTTCTTTTTCATTCTACATTCACTTGCAAGTGTGAATTGGCTCTGCCTTTGTCCCAGTCAAAGAACTGAATGCAGCCTCTCAGGAGGCGCCAGGCGTTGCCCTGAAATCTCAAAAAAAAAATCTACTTTCCGTTCCCTCCCTTGCAGTAGCACTTCCAGTTTAAGTAATTCCCAGCCCAAACTGGACACTGTACAATCTCATCAGGCAAGTTCTTTTGATGCTTACTTCAAAATAAAAGATGTTTTCTTCTTTTTATCTTATGCAATATTGCTATTTAGAAGGAACATGGACTTTTCTGTTCCCTGAGTAATCACACTAGTTGCTTTTCTTGTACAGAATAGTAGATAATTAAGAACAGGATTTTTTTTTTTTTAATACACAACTGGTTACACCATAAAAATAGCTGTGTAGAACTTTTTTCTTGAGAAAGAAGTATCCCTTTTACTGTGATAGCCTCGGGGGTGAAAGAAATTACACTGTGACAACTTACAAAAAAGGCAATACAGTTGTGAAAATTCAATAAAAAAACAATAGTCTCCATTGAAGAGTTCTAATGTCCTGTGGTTCTTTTCTCCCACACTCACAGTTCCAAGAATTTCTAAAACTTTTTTGTTCTAGTGTTTGAATAGAAAATCACCCATTTGCGAGATAGGTTAAATACCTTTATGCATTTATCAACTAGTGTCAAGAAAGATCTTTTATAAGTGCACCTATTAGAGTTAATTGGGCAATGTTGTTCATCAAGGCTGTTTGCAATAGTGCTGGCTTTGTTCTTAGTTGAAGTTGCTATTTGTGAGTCTATTTAATGAAGGACTATATATTTTCTTTTGTAATTCCAAAAGTCACAAAAACAATTAGCCCGAAAGAATGAATGAATGCACATTTGAAGGAAAGAGGAAGTTACCCAATTTTCATTAGTTTGTAAGCTACTGCTTCAACTGGGAAATAGTGAAAACTTTGTTTAGTTTTTAAAGGTAAAACAAAATGATAACGCACTTGGTTTAAGTTTTGATGGAGTAACCATTTGGCTTTTAGGAACGCATCCTACAGAGATACAGTTCCTGCTCCACTGGAGCTTCACTAAAGTGAAGAACTCACAGTTTAGAGCCTAGCATGGCCTATTTCAAACTTCAGTATACAAATGTGGTTACAATAAAGCCATCTCTAACCTCCTCCCCTAATCGATCACATATTCTTCTAAATTTCTCTTCTAGAAAACAACATTAGTATTTCTCTTGAAACCCATTCCTTCCCCCCCAACCCCAAGTAAATATATCCAGAACCCTAAGAACTTAGTCCAAACAAAATATGCGTGAGGATTTGTCCTGATTACAACACCAAACAGAGAAAAATCTGTCTGCTTAATTAGACACTTTCTGTTTTTGCTTCTGCCCGGCACATCATTTTTTTTTTTTTTTAAAGAT
>PVIJ01005068.1:53288-108702 GCA_004024925.1 Scalopus aquaticus
GGCGAGAGGGTTCACCAGAGACAGAGCGGGTAGCAGAACAGGCAGATCAGAAATACACTGCTAAGGGGAGCAGCGGGCGAGGCAGGAGAGGTCTGCCCCACCATGTGGGATTCTCCCTGGCCGGGCGTCGAACTCGCGTCGCCGCTGCCGACAGCTCCACAGCGCAGCACTTAACCGCTGCGCCACCAGGGAGGCCCCCGGCACATCATTTTGATGCTCAGGACTCAGCTTGATGGACAGTGCTTGTGCATTGCTGCTGGGTTATTCTTGCATAGATAGATGATAGGTAGGTGGCTAGGTGGTGGGTAGGTAGGTAGGTAGGTAGGTAATATAGGACACATGTTGCTCAGCTCAAATGCCTTTCCTAAAAGCACATTAAGTGGGGGAAAGAGTATTTCCAATATATGGGAGCATTATATACAAACAGCCATGTGTAAAGGCAGGAAGGTTTGGCTAGATAAAAAAAAAAAAAAGGTACTAGAAAACTACATCAGCTTTTAGCAGCAATTAATTCTGGACTATGGGATTATGGAAGATTTTTTTTTTTTCCTTACACTAATCTTAACTATCTTAGTTTTCTGCAACGGAACCTCACTGTTTCATAATTATTCAAATGTTTAAGTATTTAAAAGAGTAACAAACCAGTGAAATGGAAAAAAAAGAGTTAAACCTAATAATAATATTTTTTTAATGTTATGGGACAGCACTCAGGTTGGATAATGGAAAAGAAGGGAGAAAATGAATTCAGGGTGGTAGCTGAAATACTGATGTAGGAATCCAGATATCTAATGAAGAGGTCTTGGCCTGGGTGTTGGTGAACGTTTGAAGATGTTTATATAAGTGTAAGAACTAATTTAGGGCTGAATTCAAAATGTAAGTCTTTCTAGCCTATTTTTCAAATAGCACAAGTGTGACCCATGCTAAATGCCTGATGATTGTACTTAATCCATCACTCTCCTCTTTCAAGATTTTTCATTGTCTTTGGCTTTCTGTGGTTTGAAAATGATATGCTTAACCAGAAACTTTTTGTATTTATGCCATTTGATGTGTTTTCTGAGCTTCTTGATTCTGTGGTTTGGCTAATATTAGAAAAATTCACAGTCCTATTACTGCAAATATTTTTTCTCTCTTTTTTCACTTCCAGTATTTCATCAGTGCCTATGCTACACTTTTGAAATTGTCTCACAGTTTTTTGATGTCTTCTTTTCTGCATTTCAATTTGGGCAGTTCCTATGGCCATAACTTAAAGCACTGATTTTCTCTCAACTGTATGCTATACATTAATAAGTCCTTCAAAGGCATTCTTCACTTCTATTACAGGGTTTTTGAATTTTGCAATTTCCTTTCAGTCTTCCTTAGCGTTTCTTCTCTGTGTGCATTATCAAACTTTCAGCTTTTTTCATTAGAAGGTTTTTGACATATTAACTATAACTATTTTAAGTTCTCTGTAAGGTAATTCAAAATTGTATGCCATATCTCGATCTGGATCTGATGCTTTCTTTATCTCTTCAAGCTATTTTTTCTTGCCTTTTAGGATGCTTTGTAATTTTTTTGAAAGCTGTAGTTTATAGTAAGAGTTAAAGTACATAACTTTAGCATGAGATTTTTTTCTATTAGGAGTTGGGCTGGGCCCAGTTTTTTATGTTTGCTGTAGCTATAGAAGCTAGGGACTTTGAAAACCATTAGTGTTCTTGATCTTGTCTCTCTAGTTGATTTTGGGTTTCCCTAAGCATTCTTCCTTATAGCATCCGCATCTTGTAGCTCTTTACCCTATAATCCACTACTATTACATTGGAACCTTATTGGTATGATAGTAAGATGTGGAAGGAAACACATGATATAATCTTTTGAAAAAAATCTCAGTCTTTTAGTAGACCTGAATCCCTGGGGTCTGATATTCGCAAGGGTTTCTTCACCTTTTCTCTCCTGTATGAGAGAGTAAGGCTCAAGGGGCCAGAGATGGGTAAAATGTCCTTTCTACAGGTCAGATAGACTCTGGCAGTCTTTTTCTTTGGAAGTATGGAGAACACTCTCTAGAGCTCTGTACGTATTTCAAAATGGATTAATTTTCTGTTCCCCTGCCTGAGCCATAAGGAGATTTTATTGTTTACACACACACACACACAAAAAAAATCTGATGGGATTTCTGGAAGTAAAACTCATGAAAGTGGGAGTGTTTCCTTAATGCTTTATTACACAAAACTATGCTAGGTCCTCCGTGAATTGACTCCATCTTTTAGCTAGTGTTTTGTTATGCCTTTCTCAGTCCCTTAAAGTTAAAGATCTAGCAATATAAAGCTACTTGGCATTCCTTGAACACAGGTATATTTTTAAACACTGCTACCTTTGCTCTGAAACCACCAAAGGCCTATTTTTCCCCCGTCAGCTCTTCCCACAGAACTCCCGCAAATTCATTTATTATAAATCATGGTTAATGAATCATTAGTCATTCATAGTTATTTACTATTATAGCCATTATTTTTCAGGCTTTGTCACATACATACAAATAATGCACTACAAACATGCTACAAATACTAGATTGTGAACAAGATTAGAAAACAGGAACTAAGAATTTAAATTCTGAACCTCTCACATAATAGGTATTCAGTAACATAGGTGATACTTGGCAGTCATTCTGTTGAGTTGGCTTAGGATACAAGAGAGCAAAAAATAGTCCCAACTAGTGGTAAGGTTATACTCAATGTCATGAATTTATACAGGGTAAAGGTCCTTAAGACCCATAATTTCTCTCAGGAAAACCTATAATGCTTTCTGTAATTCTGAAACTTCAAATGATGTGAGATGGAAAGAGTAGGGCAATTGAAAGATGTGAAAGAAGCAACAAAAAAATAATGGGAATAATTTTAAAATTACCTTTCACCTCTGGCCCAGCTTCAATTTAGAATTCTGAAATCCCTTGGAGTTCCTTGCTGGCTTCCTTGCATAGCATTCCTCCTCCCCCTTTTTTCCCCTAATCTCAGCCCGCTTTTGTAATCTCTGCCCTCAATCCCCACAACCAACCACTTCCTGGCTGTCCCCTTGGGCCTATAATTGTATACACTAGCAGTGTGGTCAGCACTTTTGGAGTAAAACCAGATTTAGCCTATGCAGGGGAATTCTGTGGTCCCTGGAATCTGGGGTCTACTCTGGAAAAGAAAGCACAAGCATATCACTTGACCCTACAGACATTACATAAACCATTAGGGAAAGGGGAGCTGAAAAAGAGCCTAATGTGGTTCTCTGATGGATAGTGCTCAGGGCCAAGTTCTAATGGTGGTTTTAAAATGAGGACTAAATAGAAAATTGTTTTCTCCATCTCTGCCTTTCCTACAGCTTGGGCATATTGGTTTCCTTACCTTAGGAACAAAATTCAATCCTTTCTTAAATAAGTCATTTCTGTGCTGCCCACAACAAGCTTTTGAGTAAGAAATTTCTACATGTAATTCCCTTCTGCCACTGATAATTAATGTAGTCTTCAGTATTTGGGCTGCATGATTTCATTTCTCATAATCTTAAAGAGATTAATTTATATAACCACACTAGCTAGAAGAGAATGAAAGGGCTGGTGGTTATAAATGAAACAAACAAGCCAGAAAACTTAAGTACAACAGGAGATTGTGTGTGTGTGTGTGTGTGTGTGTGTGTGTAATATATAGATGTGTGTGTGTAAAGAGAGGCACACTCATATATCAGACTCTCCCATAAAATATTTGTTTTGTGGCATTTATTAGTTCAATCTACTGGAGGTCCCGATAAATAACTTATTTCAGCTAAAGTTGGTTTCTCAAATAATTAGTCATCTGTCCTCTTCCACCTATCACACTAAAGTTCTCCAGAAAAAGATGGCGAGATGAAGCTCATGACTATTTTTTAAGGATCAAAACCTGTGAAGGGAAAGCTAGAAGGAGAAGGGGAACCTTGATATAAGACCTGTAAAACCACAACCAATTATGTAGGGTGCTCTGTAGTAAGCATTGACCATGAGCTCTTTCCAGAGATGGCCCAGCATAGTCAGACTGAATACCTGACCTTGCTCAGTGACTAATGTGAGCTGACCTAGGAAGGATGTGACCGCAGATGAGACAGCTTTTCTTAGCTGAGGGAGACCCTGCAGAGTCTGACAGCTGAAGGCATTTGCTAACCACGCTCCCTACAACAGCAGGGTTGGCCCTTCCCTGCCAAGCAGCAGGCAGCACATCTCCCTGTCTATTTCACTATCTTTGATTCTGCTTCTTTTCTCTATGCTGACTTCATTTGGAAGCTTTTCTAAAATTATGGTGAAAGTGTTCATCTAAAGCTTCAGAAGAAGAGTAACTTTTACGAAAGTTCTGGTTTCTAAAAGTTCTGGTTTGAGGCCACATGTCCAAGGTGCAAAGTTAGCCCCATCTAGATTTCATAGTGTGAGAACAAGAGAGGAGAGGTTTCCCAGTCAGTTCGTGGTCTGTTGCCAAATAAACGGTCCTGAGGAGTAAGAAACACTCAACACCTGAAACAAGTAACATTCCTACCTGCTGTAGACACTGATGCTCATGAACTCTGGAGCCATTTCTAGCTTGGTTTAGAAGTCTCCATAGAATAAAGCGGCTGTTCTCAATTGTAGGCAGAAGATTTCAAACTGCACTGTTAACATCAGGAGACTCTTTATTTTGTAAGACAGGCCCTTGAATTTCCTATAAATAAAGAATTCCATAATGTTATAATCTACTAATTTTTAGTAATTCTCCTCTCCCTTTCTACCAATTCTACCAGCCTTTAGAAGCACCATATGACTTTCTTTTATTTGTAACAGAGTGCAGAATAACTGTGGTAATCTGCAACATACTGAATGGGAAACTAGCACAAGAACACAGTAACAAATGGCCTTTCATGCTACAAGGGAGGGAGAGTGTTCCTGTTGGCATGGAGAACACCACCACTGGGACTGCTTCACTGCAAATCTGTGAAAAGAAAGGGATTTCTACATAGAAATATAGGATACATTTAAAGTAGTGTCGCTTTAGTGAATATTGTATCTTGTTTGCTTGTGTGTATATATGTATGATTTTTTTATTTAAATCTCTGGTTTGATAAAGCCTGATCTTCTTTGGAGTGCTCTCTCTGAGACAGAATAACCAGGGCTTGCTTATAATCAAGGGCACACATCAATTTAGCTACATTGCTTATTAAATACTGAAATATTTTTCTACTGGTTGGGAAATGGTATAATTGTAAATGTGATAAGCACTAAACTAATTAATGAACTCCAGCACATGTGACATGTGGTTTTTTTCAGAAACCACACACCAGTGTGATTCCAAGATTTCTTTTTCTTTTTTTTTTTTTTTTTTTTTTGGTTTGGTTTGGCTTGAGCTTTTTGGGGGAGTGAGGGCAGAGCATTATAGGGCCTGCTAAAGATACCTATTATTTGTTTCAGGTGCTGGGGAGTTTCTTTTGGGTTCAAACGTACTTGATTGGGAGAAGGGAGACCCATACAGCCACACTGAGGAGAAACTAGGTAAAAATTAAAGTTTGGGAGAAGCCTGAGCACAGACAGCAAAAGTAGGCTTCACATTCAGGTTGTGGTAGTTTATGATTTGGGTAATTGCTTTATAGGGAAACTTTTCCCTGGGCAGTAGTGGCCTTCCTCCCCTCACATGAAGCAAGGAAACTTCCTAGGATGTTTTTTAAAGTACTGCAGCAAATGACTGTGAGTGCTTCTTTTCTGTCCCCTCTGCATTGCCTGTGGCCAGTTGTCTCAATGAAGAAACCATAAAATATTCTGCCTCTCCTCATTCTCAACTCTTCCAAGTACTTCTTTGTCATTAACTTCCATTTTTCTCTTCTTTCTCCTTCTGAATTTTTTCTGCTTAACAGCTGGACTTCAACTAGTTTCTCCACCCTAGCTCTAGTTGTCCTCCCCTCCTTTCTTCAGTGGGACAAAGCGGGCAAAATATGTAAATTCTTAACTCAGTATACTAAAATCAGCCAATAACTATCTTCCTTATCTGTTCTCCTTGCCTCCCATTTGTTTGTATAGGATTTATTATTATTATTTTAGTTTTAGTTTTGGTAAGACCAACAGATCAGGATATAATCACCATGGAAAATATAGTTTATTATATGCACAGATCCAATGGGAGGGAACATAGGGAAGCATTAGAGTCAGTTAGGAGGCAGAGAGAAAGAGAACTGTGGACAATAGAGTCCTTATCATGGTTTCCACAGGAAGGAGAAAGCAAGGCAGGTTCAACAGATTGAGTATTGGCTAGCTTGAATAGTTTCAGTGGGCTCTGGCACATATGGGCTGTTCCTAGTTGTTTCTTATGTAGTCCTGCAGTGATCATGACCAGAATAGGCCACTGGGTTTCCACAACTGTACTTAAAGTTATTACTGAGTATTTTTGATAGCAAAACTCCTATATCTGAACTTTTGTCAAAAGTTTCATCATCCTTCTTCCCTTTTGCCTCATTCCCTCGTATTATTTGCAGTCATATTATTTCTGTCTTGACCTACGTTTCAAGTTTTTGCTATGGTAACCTACCTTGTTATTTAGACTTGCCGAAGGTCTCCAGCAGTGTGGAAGCCCAATCTTTACACATCAAAGATTATAAATGGTATCTATATATACTGCCCAGTACTTTCTTCTACTAGTTTGGACCTGCCCCTCACCAACCCTCAGTTCAGTACCAATGGATGAGTTTATTTATAAGTCCTAGTCATTTTCTGAAATTAAATCTTATTTTGAGTAGTATGTCATTTCTCAATACAGATTATCATGACTAGATGATGTAGCTGAAAAATGTTAAATCTTGTTTTGAGTAGTATGTCATTTCTAAATACTGATTATTATGACTAGATGATGTAGTGGAAAAATGTTAAGTATTCCAGCTACCTTTACTCTGCTCTTCCATACTTTTTATAAAACACATTGACTTGTTTTTCAACTATTTGGATTAAGTCATCATTCCTTTCATCATATCTGGAAGAGCTGTACCTCCTTCAGTCTACAATTCATTCTTCCCCTTGAGCTTTGACTTTTCCCTACTCTGATCCTCAGAACTCTAACGTGGTTATTTGATAAGTCTCCACCTCCCACACTGGACTTTAATTTATAGAGTATCATTGACCTAACTCTATTTTTATTCCCATTACATTCCTAATACATTGCAGAGTGCCTGGCACATAATAAATATATAAATATATGCTCAATAAATATCTGCTGAGTAAACAAATGGAAATATTAAGGCCCTTGGAAGCAGGGAAATGTGTAATGTAAACTCCATCTTAGAATCTACCATTTTATTACTCAGACATTTAAAATATATTTCAATGCTGAATGAAGATGCTCTTAGAGCAACACATAACTTAATGTTAGGTTAGAATTTATGGACTTCAGAAGACTAATATCCCATTTCAGCGAAAAGTTTTCTGCATAAAGGCTTAGACTGAAATACAAAAGTTTAGACCAGCTCTCATTACATAGAACATTACTAAGCTTATTTTGAAGGTCAATTCCAACATTCCTTGTAAAACAATCTTGATAATTTTTTCCTTTTCATGTTGGCAACAAGAAAGAGTCAGATTGACCAAAGGACTCAATGAAATTCTTAACCATTGTACAGCCAACAGAAGGCTCATTCTGGGGCATTTTTGGGTTAGTCCACATCTTCCTCATTTATTATGGAATGTAAGTGGTATTTCCTGTTTCCCCGAAGAAACTCAAACCCCAATTGATAATCAAGGACTCAAAAGGACAGGGATATTTTCTCTTCATTCATAGAACAAGGAATCCTCTCCTTTACCACCATACACAAAAATCCCAAGTAAGACTAGAGAGACTAACATCTGCACCCCCAATTCTGTTTGTTCTGTAACAGTACTACCCAGGGGAAATTAAATGAGAGCCCTAAATGCAAGCCACATATGTAATTTAAAATTTCCTAGTAATCACATTTAAAAAAAGGTAAGAGTGAAGTAAAAATATCAGTAACATATTTTATTTAACTTAAACTATCAAAAATTATTTTAACATGTTATCAATGTGAAGTCAGTAATGAGATATTTTACATTCTCTTTTGTACTTAGTCTGAAATCTGGTATTCACTTTACAGTAATAATATGTTCAATTCAGACTAGCCACATTTTAAAAGCTTGGTAACCAATATGGCTGATGTTTACTCACTCAACAGCATTGTTCTAGAATATACTTTTGCCCTTATTCATCTTCTCAGCACTACTGGCACCCGAGTGAAGAGAAGCGAGGTGTTGAAACCCCTGAACGTTTTAAGTAGATTTGATAAGAACTATTCAAATGCTTCAGTTATCTCTAGGCCCTGCTTACCACAGTTGCAGTTGCTAAGTTAAGCTAAGCTTTGTTACAGTGCAGCTGGGCTGACACTACTCTGGTTCCATGTCCCCATCCAGGTTAGAGTATGCCAGTCACAATGGAGGATTCTATTCCTTTGGTGGTAAGCATGCTGGTGGGTGAAAAAGCCAAGATTGAACAGCATCTTACATCTTAGTGCCATAGTCCTTGTTAAATGCACTCACATTTATTTTTTTCTGGTTGTTTTTTTTTTTTTGTTTCTGTTTTTGTTTTTTCACTCTGGATAACTATCAATCTGGTAGTATGGTTCCTGACCAATTTCCTGCAAATGTTAACATCCTGGATGATTTTTCAAAGAATATTTTTAATGAAGGTGTTAATAGAAAATTGATGAATTTGTGGCGAATAAACCAATCTAATTTTTGTTACTTTGTACTATGTAACAAAATTTTTCTTACATTTAATATGTAGCCAATCATAAACATTATATGGCAGATTCTAATAATTTTCAGGTCATCTCTACCAGGAACTAGGGCATGGGAGAAGTTTAAAATTTAGCATAATATGATTTTCAAATTGTGTCCCTTAGATCTGCTGCTTCCAGAGCCCACTACAGGGACCCCCCTGGGGCAAGAGAAGGCAATGAAGAGAACTCCAGGCCCCTGTCTCTGTCTTCAGCCAGAGCAGCTGTTTGTTTTTCTTTTAATGCTTCTGGGCAAGATCTGGTATGGATGAGTGGCTTCTGTGCCAGATTTTTAGAAAACCACCCACCTAAGGGAATTGTCTGTGTTTTGATTCAGTTTGACCCTTTCTCCGCTCTCCCCATATTGCATTTTTATTCTGCCATCTGTATTGGGATGTCCATTTTTTTCTGGAGGGTTTTTCTACTAAGCACTCAGTCTTTGCTTGTGCAGTTGCTCAGAGAAAAGCCTTTAAATACCACATCTTTTAAGCACATTTTATTATTTTTATTGTTCACAGTTTATTAAAGTAATTCATGCTTATTGTGGGAAATGAAAAAAGAAAACTAGGTTGAATAAAGGAGAAAATAAAAATCATCCATAACTGCATCATAGAGATAAATGGTGTTAACATTTTGATATATTTCCTATCCTATCTTAAAATGTATATGTTTACAACTAAATCAGACAACATATTTTAAATGGTTTTACATCTTGCTGTCCTCAATTAGCATCATATTGTGATCATGTTTTTATTTCATTAAAGCATATTGTTATTAGCTTCTTAACTCTTAGACCTATGTATGTCTCACAATTTAATAATTTCTCTAATTTTGGAAATGTCCATTTCTGATTTCTTTTATTAAAAGTGAAGCTTCAATTATCAATCTTGTACAAAAAAAAAAAAATGGTTCTGAATTTCTGAGTGGCTCCCGCCTTCCCGTTCACACCAATCATAGGGTTTCTGTCTAGAGTTGACAAGACAGCTCTCCGAGTCTGAATCCCTGGGGTAAGGGTGGCTCATGACCCTGTGAGAGGGGGTGAGAAGAGTAATCTCTGCACCTCAGGTCTCTCAAGAATGACAGTAAGGCCCAGATATCCTCTAGTTCTCAAATGCTGTAATGGAGTTGAGATATAAGGCTCAGTCCCTGCTGCCTCCTTATTAATTGCTATATAGATAAATATGACCAATCAACCCTTTGAAAGAGCGAAAACTAACAAAACAGTTGGATGTGCTGAGAGCAAGGGTTAAGATTGAGGATATTCTTATTAACTGTAATCCACCAACATATTTCCTCCTCAGGAAAGACCTTTCTTGGGTCCACAATTAGAACAAATGCATTTTATGCTATCCGTGTACTGTGTACTTCCCTTGGAAGCTCCTTTGATATTCTGGTAATACATTTATTCTATGATATTTTGATTCATTTGGTATTACTCTTTCCCTTTATCTTCCTACACATAATAGATTATAGACTTTGAAGGCAGGAACTTATTCTGGTTTTGCCAGTCTTTGGTACTTCTAATACCTGGTAATCAGTAAGGACTCTTAGATACTTATTGAACATATGAAGGAAGACACAAGCATATACGTAGAGAGCATAGAGGTCTTTTGCTTTGTTAATTTCTTGGATAACTTTAAAGCTTAGAAAATCATGGCATTTATATATTCACTTAAAAGTTCTCCTTTGTGTTGTATATACATATACATGTGTTCATATACATATATACACATTTACCCATTTTGGAAACATTGTTGTGTTTCCAAGATAAAGACTTGACCAATATATTTCTTCTAAATATTTAGTTATTCCTTGCAACATCATTTGTGGAAACATTTACTTCTTACCCCACTAGTTTTAGATTCTTCCTCTAGTCAAAATAGTAATATCTTCTATCTGGTAATGACTTTTAATTGTGAATGGACTTGAGCTATTAAAAGTTCTCACTTTGTAAATGGCTTGGACGTCTTTGTAAATGACCTAGACCATCTTTCTAGGTTCAGAGAAGCAAACAGTCACTTCCATTCTTCTTTATTTCTTTTTTCAAATGTCTTTTTATTTGGATCTAGTTCTTATTTTGTGAACTTGATACTTCGGAGATCACCAATGACAGCTATTTGGAGTCCAAATCCTCTTTAGTCCATGAACACAGACCAGCATCCACCCAAGGAAAAGCCTTCACTCACCCTCACATCAGACAGTTTCTAGAACCTCAGACTTAAGTTATGAACCAGAAAAAATGGTTGGGCCACATATAGAAAACCTACTGATGTCCTGTTCAGTCACACAGGTTTTTCAAGCTATACTATGACTATTTAAGTGGATTTAAATAACATGTTTTAGAGAATCTTGGTAGAAGGTAGAAATTTTTTTGTGTTATTGAGATGTTTGCATCTATAAAAATCCTCTGTGTAATCTTTTATATTTTGTTATTTGTCCTTTTTTCCATTTTTAATTTTGTATTTTTGCCCTCTTTTAAGATTATATCTATAAAATTATACAGTATTTTTTAAAATACTCACATCTTGGATTTGTTTATTAATCCTACTATCTTCTGACTTTCAAATGTTGGGTTTCTTCTTTAAAATCTGTAGTTCTATTCCCTATGGTTTCTTTTATTTTTTCCCCCTAAATTTTTGAGTTGAGTGTATGATAGATATTTTTACATTTGTTCATTCTATTTTCAATATTAAAAATATCTATTTAAATTAGGTTCTTGTTTATTATTTTGGCCACATTCCATAAGTTTTAATATATGAGATTTCTATTTTAATTTTCAAAATAACTCACATTATCATCTTGAAATTTATTTTTATCTATTTTTTTCATCAGAGAATATTTTAAATTTTGAAAAATGTTTTTGTTCATTTGGCAGTTTGCCATTCATTTTGGTGTGTGGTTTATTTTATTGTAACCAGCTACTTTGTCCTATTCACTGTCAACTTTGGGAAAACAGTATTTTACTTACATCCTTATGTATGGTTAACTTTAATATAAAAGTGATATCGTAACTTAACTGCATTAAATGTTTTACTAAAATTAATTAAATTTTATTTTGCCTATTTGACATCAATGCTTGAGAAAGGAATGTTAAAGTTTTCTAGTGTAACTGTATTTTCCCCTACTTGTATTTCTAAATTTTGGCCCCTTATAATTTGGTGTTATATGTCCATATTTGTCATGACTGCTATAACTTTACTTTAGATTTTGCATATTTTTCAACATAATGAAAAAACTCTTGATTGATGAATGCTTTTCCCTCCTTTAAATAATATTATTTTAGAACAGTTTTAGATTTATAGAAAAGTTATAAAGAAAAAACCTTTGATCCAGTTCCCTGTTATTCACATCTTGTATTACTATTAATCATACTAAATAATCGACATTGGTACATTAGTTCTCTTTTAGAAGAATCTCATACAAAATAAAACATTATGCTTGGTTGTGTTCCCTTAATCTCCTCTAGTCTGCGACAATTTCTCAGTCTTTACTTGTTTTTTATATTGAAAGTTTTAAACAACACTGATCAGGTATTTTGTGGATAACCCTTTAGGATGGATAAGTTTGGTATTTTCTCCTGACTAGACTGGAAGTTAAGAGTTTTAGGGAAGAATATCAGAAGTGAAGTGCCCTTCTTCATACATTGAGTTGAGAGTATGTGCTATCAATATGAGTGATCATTGATTACATTAACTTTGCTGAAAGTAATTTTTGCTAGCTCTTTCCAATGTAAAGTCACTCTTCCACCTCCACATTTTCATATATTATTTGGAAGAAATTACTAAGAACTATGCACACTTAAAATGGGGAAAAGTGCCACTTTCTATAAGCGGATGCCTTTCACATTTAATTATACTTTGAGAAATCCTTTAGTTTTAAAGCCTTAAATTTTTGTGCATCTTTTAGTCCTCCATTTTTTCTTGACCTTATGTTATTTTACCTCAAATATACTGTTTTGTAGTTGCATTTTATTTTGCAAGCTAATATATGACTCATTAATAACAGTGATTTCTACCGATATGACCTTCATTGATTCGAGGGATGCTGCTTATTTCTAGCATCTTTATGAAAAATGCAGCCTCTGACAAATCTTACGGATGCTGGGAGGGACAGGGAGCAGCCCTAGGCAATGGTGGCACATTCCATTGTCTTTCTTGGACAGCTGACTTCTCTGGATGGAGTCAACCTTCTTCACATGTCACTGAAGTGAAGGGGGACACTCAAATCTGTTTTGACAGGGTGAGTCACTTCTAGCTAAGAATGTGACCTAGAAAGAAATCTCCTGTGTAGCACCATAATCTTTCTGGTTCAAATTTTAATAGCTACCATTTGTGTGTTTGGCATTATCCCGAATGCTTTACAAGTAATGTCTTTTTTTATCTTCTCAATATCCTTAAGGGTAAATCTCAGTCTTCCCATTGCACAGGAGATAAACCAAATCTCACAAGTTGTTGTTTCTAGAAATGTCAGGCACCTAAAAACAAGTTCATTCTACTTTTAAACCTGTGCTTACTTCCACTGCACCAAATCTCCCAGTATACAGAAAACTCCCTGACAGCACATTCCTTCTGCCTCCTACCCCTTCCTGAAACTTTCCAAAATTGTACTGTTTATTCACTTCAGGCTCAACATCAAGTAGGCAATTATAGTACTATCTGCTATCGTTTAATAGTGCACAAATCAGCGAGTGGTGTCTAATGTAGGGAAATATCACAAAGAAAAGAGGTTAAAAGTCACAGTGTAAAATTACTAGGAGAGAAAGGCCACCTTAGATAAATTCAACTCAATAAACATGGCACTAGTCCCTGCTATTTGGAGGTCCTCAGGAGATACAGGGTGAATTAGAGCATTATTTGTACCTAAGGAGATCTCCGATGTTGATAAGAAAACATGATTTGAATTTGATAAGAATGGGAGTGTCCAAAATATGAGACTGTATCATGAAAATAAGGATAGAGGACTATGTCTTCACTGGCATTTAAACAACACCAGTTCTGCCCCCAAGTTAGTGACTCAGTTGGAAAGAATGACCTCAAGTGGCATATTGCTTTTTAGCCAAAAAATTGCTAGTTTCGAAAGCCTTAACAAATTTCATAGACCACTTACTATCTTCCTAGTATACAAGCAAGATTTTTTCAATTTTAAAATTAGTATATTTACAAAAATGTCTGTAAATTAGGCCCTTCACAGACTTTTCAGAACATTGCTAAACATTCACTTGCTGTGTTAGAAAACTTCTATTATCTTAATAGTGAACAGATAAATGTGACTATAAATTACCCCCCACTGTGAGGAACTGAGTATCATTTTCTGAAAACAAGTCTTTGATTTAAAAACAGGCTACATGTCAAGGAAAACGAACATGTTCTTGGTAGTTCAGTTGGTGCCTGTCGAGTACATGTTTAGCTGGGAAAGCAAAACGCAGCATGCTGTTTTCTGTCATTTGAGATGAAGTACCAATGACCATTTAAATTGTAGCTAAAATGTATCTAAAGTGAAACTATTGCATATTTTTAAAAATCAAAACGTTATGCGCTGTCTTCTATCTATATGGAATATCATACTTCAGCTTTAGTGGTATTATCTTCAATCTGGAATTTGTTGAAATGGTATTTACTGAAAAAGTAGACATTCTGTCACACATTATATAATTTGGTAACGTTAGAAGTGATGCCAAGTTTCCTCTGTGCAATTTCTGTGCCTTGAAAAACTTACAAGGAGAATCCTAGCAGACATTAGCAATACTTCAATTTAAATTTAATCTTGGTGTACTAAAACTTTAAAATGTATAAATTCCATTGATGAAGGTAGGTGGGTAAATGTTTAGGTTAAGGAACATGATGTTAAACTTTGCCTTATGTTTTTATTACATCTCAAATTACAACAAATCAGTAAAGATAAATCTTTATGAGACTACAGTTATTTCTTGTAAGACATTTGCTTGTAAAAATTGTTCTTGGACTTCATTTATTTTTATTTTTAGTTTAAATGTTAAAGCCAAGCCAGGAAGAGGAGGACAAGTTGAGAAACCCCAAATTAAGGTAAACCTTGTTCTAACAAAGCACAGTATTGTAAAACCACATCATCACGCATGTCATACTAGGTTTTCCACATTCTCCCACCCCAACAAAACTTGCTTTACCTTTCTTAAAGATATTTTCTGTATAAAATAGGTACTACTACGGAAAAGATTTCTACATACTTGTCTTTCACAATGTGTTTCATTGTGTTTCTTTTTCTGATCTCGAGTTGATATAAAATATACCGAAGCCCTGCCTGAAGGCTGAACAATTTTCTCTGATACCAAAAAGAGAAAAACTGAAAATGGGCTTGATTTTGACAAGTATCTATACATTTGGACATATATCTGAGTTAGCCAAGCAGCTTGAGTTTTTCTAATGCAAAATACAAAACTTTCAAAAAATTCTTCATTTCTTCTTACTTTCAGTTAAGTAGAAGATATTTCAAGAACTGTACCAAAAAATAGTACTTGGCCATTTTTGTGTGGTCAGGTGGTCAACAGATTAGTTACGTGTCAAAAGAAATGATTTTCTATATCAACAAAAATTCCACAGAAGTTTAACCATTTATAAAATATAATAATAAAAATGATATAGCAATAAAAAGCACCACCTAAGATAGTATACAGGCAAGAAGAGTGGCTAAAGTTAGATTAATTTGGTTGGTTTCTGCCTTGTGTCTCCTGCTTTTTCATGTTCATCCTTCTGCCAATAAATCCCCTGGTGGCTACAAACAGATCGAGGAGACAATTCTGGTAGGCTAGGAAGTTCAGTCCACCCGTGGGTGGCACTTAAAATGAAGTCATGTCACCAGCAAGACATGTTTTGTGTGCTGGGGGTAAGTCTGTTGACTAACTACTTTGTGAGTTTCAACCTTCACTTCTGTTCTAGTTTTCTTGAATACTTTCCTGTTTGAAAGGAAGGTTTTGATACTGAGTCTGGGTCAAACCATCTCCCTCTTCTGAGACCTGCATGCTGATTGTTGAGCCCAACTCCCAGCTGGCATATTGCTGTATTTTGACATGACTCCCAGAAATCAAGATGCAGCATGACCTTTCACTGCTGTTATCATTCATTCATTCATTCATTTGTTCATTCACTCATCTATGTATTAATTAATCACTTATATGTTTATTCAGTGTGTCCAAGAGAAATTTTAAAAGCAGAACCCCTGGAAGTAACTATTTGGACACTGAGAGAGATAATTTTGGTTTTGATAAAAATTTTTCCAAACATATTTCCGCAACTAGGAATCCAAATTATCAACGTTGCACCCTGCCTCCCCTTGACTCCACTTAACAAAATGTGTCTTAGGAAAGGATTCCCTGGCCTGGGCCATTCTCCTCTGTCCTCCCCTGCTGCTTCTTTCACAGCCATGTCTTTCTCAGTATCTGGGGAGGCTGCTCCTGCTATGGTGAATCTGAGCTTTAAGGTTTTTGAGAGTGGTGATTTTGAATTAGAAGCTAAACCTACTTAACCTTTATACAATGTTGTGTAAGTGACTACTTAAACTCCAATAAGTTACCCTTAAAGAACTAATAATTGAATAAGCAAAATGTCTTTACATATTTTATGAAATATAGCAAAATATTTAATAGGTAAGTGGGGTTTGGTATATATTGGGAAGGCTTCTTTCTATGATCACTATGTTACTTCATTATTACACCCTATAACTTAAAGGAAAAGATTTAATTTATAGAATAGTGAAATAAAACACGATAAAGAATTTGTACGTTTTTGATAAGTCATGAAATCAAGAAAATGAAAGAAGAAAAGACGTTTTTGATGCACATCTTGTACTTTTATAAAGTACATCAAAGCAAATATTTTCTGATAAACAAATGGCTTTCTGTGATGGACAAGTGTTTGATTTCCAGTTAGGTGATAAAGATTTTGACTTGACCTTGTTTTTCTTTATCATCTATGAACAAGCTATGTTTGAACTAATTGGTCAAAACTCACCTGATGATTAGAGTAAACTTAATCCCAATGCACCTCCCAAAGGTATGCTGGCAAAAAGAAAACATTAATTATTATGTGTTTCCTTCACATGAAAATCTATTCTATTGACATTATATAAAAGTCTTTCTTTAGTTCTCAAGCTTTCATATTTTTGAAGGAATCAGGAATGGTCAATGTCATCTTTTTGATTATGAACTTGTAAACAAGTACTAAGTGGAATGCAGATATTTTCCTAGCCTGGTTATGTTCAGACAAGATATAATCTTCTTATACTGGTCTGCACAAACTCTAAGTCTTTTTTTCTAAGATGTTGGCAAATGATGTGAAAAAAAAACTATTTTAAGAGTTCCTGTTCTTACTTTCTCTAGATCTTCTTTATTTCTGAAAACATCAGAAGCTAACAAGAAGGCATGAAGAGTTGGCCTTAGTTTAAGAAAAAGCAATTATGTGATTTTATACATGTACACACACCTGTGTGTTTTAATGATACACTGATCAATGTAATTTCTTAAAATTGCAATTATCCCAAATTTCTAAACGTTCTCTATGTTGACAAAGTAAACAAACATCTGTTCTGAGCAATATACACCCCTCCTATAAATATGTAACTCTGTGGACACAAGCAGAAAATCAATGGAGGGAAAAGTGATAGTGTCTCCTTCCCTGAGGCGTGACAGCTTGATTACCCTAGCAAGGGGCTGGAGGTCTAGGACAACAGATTTCTTTCAGAACTTGATGCTTTCTCAGACTGATTGTGTTTGATTTTAAAGGCATTTGGCACATTATGAAATTATAATCTAAGGGGAATTCATAACGATCAGGGCTGTGAACAAGTTGAAATAATGTGAATGGATTAGATTTTTAAATACAAGAGCGCTTTTACAGATGAATATAAAAGTAATTTTGTAGTTTATAAAAAAATGTTATTTTTCTATGCCATGCCAAGAAGCCTGTTAATTCTGTCTTTTCAATATGTCTTAATTTATACTTTATTTTTAACGAAAAGGCAATTTCATGTTTCTTTTAACAACAATGGCGTCTTTTATGTTTGTTAATGATGGGTATTTTCAATTACCGGAGAACATTATTGCCTAGTCTCTAAGGGTACACTTTTTTAATTTTTTAAAATCTCATTTCCTGGAAGAAATAAAATGAAAGAAAATGTTTGTAGGGAAAACAGATAGCTAATATGGGAAACATTCTTTTTGACTGTAATCTTTATTCCTTGTAAGTAATCTGAAAATAAGTAGCAACATTTGTTGTCTCCCAGGATGATTTTGGAGCATTAGTAAATAAGAAAATATATTCTAAAAGGGAATAATTTTTAAAAGTATGAATTTTAAGATGAACACAATAAAAGTCCCTACTGAATCATTAGAGAAAAGATAAGAAACAAGTAAAAGAGGAAAATATCAAATATTGACTGTTGAACATTCAGGGAGAAAAGAATAAAAGCAATATAACCTATAACTGCATGACCCAGAAACAACACATGTTAACATGTTGGTGGGCTCTTTTCCCAATTTTTCCTGTGTATGTGTGATTAGCATCTAGTTTTAGTGCTTTCAGAATTAAAATAATGTTACTTAAAAAAAATTTGTAATAATTTGTAATACAAAGACCTTAACTTTGACATAATCATTCTTCTTGGTCTTTTGACCAATGATTCTCAAAGTCTCTAATTCTGATTATATAAAAGAATCAATCCTCATGCTGGCCTCTGCTCTTTTGGGAGAAGACAATCCCAGATATGGCCCTTTGTAGTCAGTCTGTTCCCATGCAGTCCTCAAGATAGCCACTGTCCTAACCCCTGTGCCTGTGGCATCTAGCACCTTCCTGCCATTAGTTTTCTCTGCATTCTGCTGATGAATCAGAATTCAGATCTACTTAATTTAGATCAAAGGTCAACACACTTTTCTGTGAAAATCAAGGTATATATATTTTAAGCTTTGCACGGCCATAGGAAAAATGAAGGAAATTATGAAGGTAGGAATATGATGAGAGAAAACAAAGTTCTATATATGTTTTAGTTGATAATATTCAAATATAATAAAGTAACATTAACTGAATGCTAAAGTAGTCAAATTATTTTGAGAACTACAAAACAATATTTTGCAATACAGGACTGCAGATGAGAAAAATGAAATTTTCTTTTTTTGTGAGGGAGGGGCATAGCTTTTGCTTAACTGAAGTTTAAAGTCAGTGTTCCTTATCCTCAAAATCAATTACAAATATGCATCTGTTAATGCTATATGTAATGAGATTTCATGTACTCATCTTTCAAAATGTCTTTTCATATAGATAGCATTGTCAGATACTGTTATCAATCCACCAGCGTATGATTTTAATCATATTTAACTTAAAATGCATTAGCAAAATTACATTAGATTCTCCTTTTGATATTTGCCTTTTAGCATGTCATGACATTTCAGATTAATCACTTTCAACTGAAGGTTAGGTAAAAGCTTCTTAACTGCACAGTTAAATGGATTTAAATAATGAAATTTCCTTTATACATACATGAAGTTTTGAAAAATGTTAATGGAACTATAGTTTAAGCTAAGAAATTATACTCTTTGAAAGTTGCATGGGGATGGAAATCCTGACTCTTGTTTTAACTTTTGCCGGAAAATGATGTGTGTATAAAGCAGCTTAAAATAATTTGTTATTCAGAAAAACATTGTTTGTGAAAATGACTACTATAAGTTTCACATAAACTCTGTATTGGCTTATAATTTTAGATTTAATTCATTAAGAAACATTATCAAGGCTGTAACAAAAGCAAATTTGCCAAATTTAGTGTTCAATAATACTGATTGAGAGCAGTTCTTCATGTTCAAGAAAACTTCACAAGCTTAGTGAATTTGTTCAATTAATCATTTCTGCTCTGCAAATCTTTATTCCTACCATCACTTAGAACACATCTTAGCAGATTCCACTGCAGATTGTACTGAATTAGTGCTTTCTCAATGTATGGGGAAAATATTCACTTTTGTAATTATTCCCCACAGGCTGTGCATAGACCCTAATTGTCAAAGTTGGTATAATTCCATAAATAGATAACAGCTGAGTAATATTAATAACATCTGTGAATTCATGAAAAACCAAGGAAACCACTGAAAATAATTTATTGTTTTAATTGACTAATGAAGTTGCTCCCTATATGCTCAACTCTGAGAAAGTTTTCTTGCTAGAAGGCTTATAGCTAAAGTAATAAGAGATATATCTTTTAAGGATAAAATATTTAAGTAAATTTATTTTCTCTAGATATATTGTCTTAACTGCAACAATCAAATATGGTCTAATTAATTCTACCATTTGTAAATTACTTTCCTTGTTTGGCTACAAATAAACAATTTGGAAACTTACCGTGACTGATTTTTTTTTTGATGTTATGAAAAAAGTTCTGCTGCAGTGAAATATTCCATATTAAATGTTCTAATTTTTTTCATCATTGCTTTGTTTTGAGTTAGAAATATTATAGAAAATGCTCAGTTTGATAATGTTGATATATATTGTATACTTCTAAATTCCATCATTTAAAAAAACCCACACTACTCTCTGACTTAAAGCACAACTATTGGAGTCCAGTTTTCTCTCCTTGTATTGACACAATCAGTATGTATTGGCAATATGTAAAAAATATGTTGTGGTATAGCAATATATAAGGCTTTTGAAATGCCGTTGATTTGCAGTGCACTGACAGGAAGGTGAAGTGATGGGAGTGTCATGTACAGTCTTATTTGCAACTACTTAACTTTGTCAGCATAACCTGGAAGCAAGATATAACACATAAGGGATGAGCACAACTGTGTTCCTATTTTATTCTTAAAAACTGAAATTTTAATTTCATGTGTCCTGAGATACTATTCTTTTGAGTTAATCTCAACAATTTAATAACATGGAAAAGATTCTTAGTTCATAGGCTATACAAAAACAGGAAAAGGGTCAAGTTTGATCCACGGATCAGAGTTTGCCAATCCGTATTTAGACTAAAAGCTTCATGTTATTGTTATTTCTGCTTCTTTTTATAAAGGAGCAGTATGGTTCTGGTGGAGGAGAAGGAGAAGGAGAAAGAAGAAGAGGAGGGGAGGGGGAAGGAAGAGAAGAGAGAAAGGTGAGGTCTTATGGTATAGCTCACTAAAGTCTGCTCCTTATGGTCAGAGTTAACACATTTTCTCTCTAGAATCACTTGAACTTCATTATGACTCTGTTTTTTTCCCGGAATATGAAAAAAAAATAAACAAACCAAAAAACTAGTTCCAATAGTCTCAAGGTCAGATGTAAGATTAACAATGTGAGAATATTCACTGACTTGCCATCCATGATGTAAAAAAAAAAAAAAAAATAGACACAAAATAAAATCAGTGCAATGTTGGTAAATTTTCAAATGTTTGAAGTGCTGTCTTACGTCCATGTGTTAGTGTAAGTTACTGTGCAACTATGATACATCAACTGAAGTTCTTACTTACATTCAAGCACATACTTTTAAAAGGGAAATCATGAAGAATTTAATTAGTGCCATTACTGGAAGAGAAACTAAGCTAATGCATATTGATAGAATGTCTCTTGCAGTGAAATCACAGTTGGCATGTGAAAGGGTCAAATGCTTTTAGAATACCGATGCTTGACTCTACTGATGTGAAAAAAAAAAACAGGCCAAAGTAAAGATGTAAGATTGAAAATGAAACATTTCACTTTTCACAGTGCACACATATATATGGAACATACATATATGAACATGTGCATGTATCTACTTGGATGTAAGATTTGCTTTTGTATTCTTTTTTTTTTTTAAGATTTATTTATACAAGCTGGGGTACAGGCCAGAGGCGTGGGGCGGCGAGAGGGTTCACCAGAGACAGAGTGGGGAGCAGAACAGGCAGATCAGAAATACACTGCTGAGGGGAGCAGCGGGTGAGGCAGGAGAGGTCTGCCGCACCATGTGGGATTTTCCCCAGCTGGGCGTCAAACTCGCATCGCTGTTGCCGACAGCTCCACAGCACAGCGCTCAACCGCTGCGCCACCAGGGAGGCCCCGCTTTTGTATTCTTAATACACACTTTGATGAGCATGATTTACCAGATGACCTAGTGTGAAATGAAGCCATACTTTCCTCTGCAGCACACATGGAACCTGAATTGAAACAGTCATAGTTTCTTCTAATCCCGCAACTAGAATAAGTCCCAACTTCATAAACAAAAGAGATTCTCAAGAACACTCAACTAAAGTCAGAGGTGCCATGTAGGCTGCTGGACATAAACAGACTAAAAAGAGAAATTTCCACCTTTTGAAGGAAGTAATGAGATTTTCCAAACAAGAGGTAAAGAACTGAAGTAATAAATGAAAGCTTTATTTAGGGAATTGTAATTTTTATAAAAGGTAGAATTTGGGACAGAGGAAACTTTGTGAAGATCTAAGTGTAGAAGTATAAATTGGACTTCCTTCTCATATTATTATTTTCATATTATTTCCCTCCAGAAATTTACCCATTCTAGAACTTGCATATCAGCATGTTTTATACAGAGGCTGGTGATGCAAGATGATCACAGGGAAGGATAGGTTTAGAAAGGGGCAGAAGAGATTATAGATATCCTTTCAAAATGTTTAGGAGATCATCCAGTTATTAAAGTGTACATATTTGGTTATCTAGGCTATTTTGCAACTCCAGGGAAAATTGATAAATTATAGGAAACTAGAGGTAATGCAAATGAATCTTTATCATAGCAATGGAAACGAAATTGTCCTTTAGAGATATAATCAACTTGAAGATTTGCATTACCCTGACCAAGTGGGTTTCCAACATATGATACAGAGTCCCCCTGATGTCCCAGAGGATACTTTCCAGAGGTTTGAAAGGTCAAAATTATTTCTATAATAATACTGAGATAGCTGACTTTTCCAGTTTTATTCTTTCACAAATTTACAGTGGAGATTTCCAGAAGCTACATGACATATGATATCACCACAGATGAATGCAGATGCAAATAGGAGAATCCAGACGTTTTCTATTAAGTCAGATATTAAAGAACTTTGCAAGAATGTTAAATAATGCTACTTTTCTCATTAAATTTGTTTTGTTTTGGAGAATGGTTAATTTTCATAAATATGGTAGTAATTTAAATACATATGATTTAAAGTACAATCTCTCACCTCAAAATTATATAGCTATTGTATTTTCTGGTATTTCAACAATTCAATTTTTGTTTTTAAATTTTTAGTACACTAATTTATTTTTCTATGTGGTACAAGGTAGGAGGCTAATATTTTTTTCTGAAATGGTTGGCTAGCTCATTTACTCACTAATTTAATTCATTTACTCACTCATTTAATCACTGGAAATGGTACCTATACCATATATTAGATTTTTATATACATTTAGTTGGTTTTGAATCTTCTAATATATTGTATTAATTCCCCTCACTCTAGTGCCAGTAATGGAATCTTAATTATTTTATTTTAAGGTAGAGTACAGTATTACTGTTCTTTTTCAGATCTCTTTGGCAAAGTAAAATTCTTCTTAATGAAAGTAAGTATTTTAAAAAGTAGCAAGTAAATATATGAACTATGTGTAACTGTTAGCAAAACATTGAACAATCTTTTTTCCCATTCCACAGAATTTTTTCCCAGTTTCATTGATATGTAATTGATGTAAACAGTGTATCAGTTTTAGGTATACATTATAATAATTTGTTTTACAACATAATTATTTGATATATGTATGTACTGTAAAATAATTTCCACAATAAGTCCAGTTAGCATTCATGACCTCAAATATTTACAATTTTTTTTTGTAATGAGAACCTTTAAGTTCCACACTTGTAGCAACTTTCCAATACACTCTACAATACATAACTGAATAAGTTGAAATTGACTTGAGATTCAGATTGAGTTGAAATTCAGTCTATTAAAACCCATTTTGAGCAACTACAATGTTACACTCCTTATAATGTACTTTACATTGGCATGTATTTTAGGTTTGGTTAACTTCTTTCTTACACACACACACACACACACACACACTCTATATCTTTTACACTATTGCATATTCTCCGTAAAATTCCCACCATCAATTCACCCGTGAACCATCACCATAGTCCCTTGTGCTCTTCTGTCCCCCATTTTTTTTAAAGATTTATTTATTTATGCATACAAGCTGGGGTACAGGCCAGAGGTGTGGGGCAGCAAGAGGGTTCACCAGAGACAGAGTGGGGAGCAGAACAGGCAGATAGATGGAAATACACTGCTGAGGGGAGCAGCCGGCAAGGCAAGAGAGGTCTGCCGTGCTATGTGGGGATCTCCCTGGCCGGGTATCAAACTTGTGTCGCCGCTGTCGACGGGTCCACAGCGCAGCGCTTAACTGCTGCATGCGCCACTGGGGAGGCCCCTGTCCCCCATTTTGATCCCTTCTTTCTTTTCTTTCTTAACCAATGTCTCAATTCATGTTTTCAATCTTGGATAAAAAGCAAAATATTTAAAAAGTATTAATGTATTTATATAAAATGTACCTATATATTTTTATTTCTAGATAACTTTTGGAAATAAAAAGTTTTCTTATTATATTATTAATTATTAGTTTGAAAAGAACAATAATTCTAATATCACTTTCATTTTCAGTAATATTGTGAGCAAGTGTGCTAATCAAAATATTCAATGTTGGCCCAAACAGGGTGACCCCATTTTCTCTGTTACAATTATGCTTATAATTACAATTATACATGCTTCCCTTGGAATTTTCCTCTACTATTCCCTTTTAATAATAGTGAAGATTGGCATGACTAGAAACAATACAGATTGACGACGTCATAAAAGATTTCATCTGCTAACTTTTTTTGCATAGAAATTATAAATATTAATGAATAATAATTAACTACTGTGATGGTTAATTTTGTATGTCAACTTGACTGGCCATGGGTTGCCCTGATTAAACTTTTCTGGGTGTGTCTGTCAGGATGTTTCTGGATGAGATTAGCATTTGAATTAAGGGAATAGGTAAAACAGATCACCATTCCCAAGTGGGTGTGCATAATATGATTCTTTTAGGGCTTAAATAGAAGAAAAGGGGGAAGAAGATGAATTTCTCTCTCCTCCCCCTTTTCTTCTTCTACCTCACTACTCGACATGAGATATATCTTCTCTAGCCCTCAGATTAATTTACACTACTGCTCCCCTTGTTCTCAGGCTTATAGACTCAGTTTGAATCACATCACCAGGTTTCCTGGGTACCCAGTTTGTAGATGGCAAATTGTAAAATTTCTCAGCTTCCATAATCATGGGAGACAATTTTTCATAATAAATCTCCTGAGATCATTTGTGTGTGTGTGTGTGTGTGTGTGTGTGTGTGTGTGTGTGTATGTGTGTTTTTCCCATTTGTCTTGTTACTCTGGAGAACCCTAATACAATTAGCTTTGGTGTAAAAATGAAGAAAAACAGCAGGAGCTATAGCTGTCGTATTTTAAGAACATATTTCAGTGACTACTCCATTGTAGCCTATAATTCTAATTATCCATCTATTTATTTGTACCTAAATGTCTCCTATGAAAGGTTTTGTTTTCTTTTTATTTCAGTTTAATTTATATACTATGAAGCCACATGTATAATGTCTACATGGTCCTTCATATGAATGTTTCTTTTCTTTAGGCTTTCTATATAAAATATCTTGGCATAGCTAATTTATCCCACATTTCATTGCCTTTGAAATTCCAAGAGGGGTTTCCTGTGCTCTGTTGGCCTTTCCCACTTTCTTCTCTTTTTTATCCCCAGATTCTTCTGGGCAGTAATATCAAATGACTATGAGGACATCTGATACTTCCAGAGAGAGGATTTTCTTGTTGAAAAAAAACTTTTTGGAAACAGGAAATCATTTTTAGTTGACCACATTCAGAGTTCCAAAGCTAAAAGCTTTGGAAAGTTTTATTTTATTGCTTTTTGATGTTAGCCTAATGTAGGCTCCCATACTTAGACTGAATGTCTTTCTTTGATTTAGTACTTTAGAATGTGACACATAAAAATGTTCCACAGAAAATAGCCTGATGTAGTTTGTTCTGTCTGTCTATCTATCATCTCTTACCTATCATCGATTTACACGTTCTGTAAAATAAGCAATGCATAATGTGTGAAACAGTAGGTATATATTACAAAAAAATACAACTAGTGTGAAAATCAGTGATGTACAGGGCAACATGAGGCAAATTATTTGGTTATTCCATAGAGAACTGTTACGGTATATAATAAAGATGGATTTACATACTGGCTCCTGAATATACAAATTATTTTTTTAATTATAAGAAAAGGACTGTGAAAATGTAATTATAATGTACGAATGATATTGATATGGAGACAATTAACAATAGCACTACTTTGACCTAAGTAATCAAGGCTTAAACTATAGAAGCTACAGTAAACCCACTAAAATATTTTTTAAATCAAAGGGAGTTGGACAACATTAATCTCCACTTTGTTTGCCTCTTTCTACTCAAAACATAAGTTTGTAAGCAACAGAGAGAAAAATTAATGAATTACTTCTTTTCCAAGTCTTTATTTTTGATTGTATTGGATAGAAATCATGGAGGAAATTGAGACACGTGTTAAGTACTCTTCATTTAAAAAGCTCATCAGTTCATTTTGCGTAACTCTTGTGAAACTAAAGGAAAACCAAGATACATATTCTTTTCTGTATAAGCATGTATTCTGAGGCACATGGAAACAAGTCACCACTTCCTCCAGAGACCCAAGTCTTGGAATTACCTAGGAGAAAACTAACGACTTTACACAAGAACACCCTCAGGCTTGAGCAACCGGCATCACTGGCAGTTAATTTACTTTTGGAATGTAAAGGCTCCAAAGAGAACATGACACTGTTAAAATCCCCACTACTATAAAGGATGATGCTGGACAGACTTATTTAAAGGACTTTCATGGGAAAGTGCCTCTCTTAACCCCACTGTGTGCTTCCTGCCACAGAGACTCCATCTGGAACATGAACCACTGAATCTGCTGTGCTTATAAGATCATAGGTGTTCAATGAATGATGGCAGAATGCAATCAGTGTTAAAATGTGACCCATAGAGATGTCTGAACAGACCTCCTAGCCTCGAGGTTATCTGAGGTCAAACTAAGGTTTGTAGAGGACAACAAGTGTATATGGAAACCTCTGCAGGGAGGTGACTATCACAGGTCTTGTCTAGAGAGAAACCACTGGTAACCACAGTAATCACTGAGAGGGGGTGGAAGTAAGAGAAGCAGTAGAAGGAAATAGACCTTGACTTGCATGTTTTGCCATCCAGAATTGCCATCAAAAACACCAACTGTGAAAAGTTCAACTCCCCATTCTGTGCTCTGTTACAAAGTTTGTAAATGGCAGATTTAGCATTGAAGGGACAAGAGGAAAAAGGAAGAAAGTCATGGCTCTCTCGTGGCTTATCATACGACTCACGGCTTATCATCCAATTCAGTACAATCCAGCATACATTCGTGGATTCGTTGCAAGTTTAGCACAGTTGCTAAACCATCTATCTCTTTGGGTTTCAGTTTAAATTGCCTATAACTTCTATAGTAAGCTCCTTAAGGTTTGGAGGGGACAGCTGACTCCCACGGGTTCAACCCACATAAGCCTGGGTTATACTAGCATCGATAACGACAACATTGAAGAATTTTTAAGCACCTACTCATCATCAATAAATCATACTGAACTAATTACAAAGGAGAATGCCTAAACATTGTTTAGAGTGTTCTATTTCTTTTTTTTTTTTCTAAGGGGGCTCACCTGGCTGGGAACTAACCTGTGTTCATCTTCCCAAGCTCTTAGCCTCATGTTAGGTATCTCTATGAAGAAAAGACCCATGTGTGTCAGGTTTATTTTAATCATGTTACAGTGAAATTCATGCCAGGCATAGCTGGTATTCACAGGGTGTGGGAGCAGGTGCTGTGGGTAGGTTTCCTGCTGAAGAGCCAGATTTTCCTAAAAGAAGTTTACCAATTACAAGCATAAGCAAGTGCTGCCAGTCAGCCAGACAGTCTCGACACATGGGTGTTTGCCAGGTGAAATAGTCTTCATCATCCTAGACCACTGTTTACCAAAGGGTTTGGACTGCCTGTTTAAAGCTACAACCTTCCAGTTCCCTTGGATTGTGCTAGAAGCATATTTTCCAAGTTGCGTTTTCAGCATGACACCTTAACCTCTTATGACTTTTATGCTTACCTACACATTTTTACTGCAGCACTCAACATTGTTATACCTAAAAAATGAATCTAGGAGATTGTGAGCGGTGAAACATTGGCAATATGTTCATAGAACTAACTAGAGAACAGAAAACTGGTTGCTGAGATGTATTTAGTATAAAACCTCAAGGAACTCATTGGTGGTTGAGACGTATTTCATATAAAACCTCAAGGAACTATGTCTGATTTTTTTTCCAAGTGAACTGAGATGGATACCAATGTTAACCTCTGTGTGCAGAGATTTCTTGCTATTGCCAGTAACATAGTGTCTTTCTGTAGTCACTGGATATGGCAAAAGTCCCATTTTACCTTTTTAATGAAAATTCTGGCAGATACAGAAAATTTGAATGAAAAGGGAAAACACACCCATAACTTAGATTCTCCAACAACTATACTGATATATTTATATTTATCTGTCTAGCAAAGCTAATTTTACATATGTTCTCTCTGCAATAACTTTTTAAGTGAATATTTATGAAGCATATGGTAGCAATGATCCCTAGATTATTTACTTGTTAGTTCATTTTATCCTTACTCAAGCCAATGAATTAGGTACAATTATTTCACAGATGAGGAAACTGAAATTCAGAGAAATTTAGTAAAAACTCCATATTACACAGTAAAGGAACAATTGAGATTCACATCCAAGTCTATCCCAACAGTGATTTGTTAGTTCCTACTGTTTATTGTGAAGACTGCAGCAGAGGTCACAAAACAGACAGGCTGGAAGACTGATCATCCACAAAAATAACAATGCTATTTCTTAGGGGTTGGGGGAAAGATGGACTAGGTTACATTGCCTGAAAGTGTTAATCTATGCACTTGCAGTAAAATTCCACAAGGCTGGAGACCGCTGAGGTCTTGATATCCTCCTAAAGCAAATGTCGCCTTTCATAATCTGAGACACTTGGTAATCCTAACTGAACCTCAATGTGTTGTTCATTTCTTACATATGTGACAGCAAAGAGATGTGCAGCACTGCAAAGCACAGAGGAGCTTATGCTGGAGACTATTTTGCCCTAAACTTAAGTAATCCAGAGAAATATTAAGTCGTTAAAGCTGTATGTGATTCTAGCAAGAACACAAGAGGTTTTAATATATTTTAAACTAATGGTCAATTATTAGGAAAGGCAATGAATTCCAAATATGTTTACTTTAACATCCAATGGGCTACAATAATTGGATTCAGATTTTTCTGACTAGAACATAGTCTGTACAAAGTTTAGCTCAGGTCTAAGAGTAGACAGCATATGTTGAGAATCTCACCTATATGAACACCTGTTTTTTGTCTCAGTTCCCCTGAAAGTTCAGATAATTACACCTAAGTGTTATTATGAGGGACAGTGTATAATGCATGAAAAGTACTCAGGATTATATATGATTCATAGTTTACATTAAAGAAACATGAGCAACTGAACACTAGAACAAGTTAGTCAAAGGAATCCACAATCTGTGAATATATTCTGTTAATTTTTCACAGATTTTGCATAATATCTATTATCTTGCAATTATGATTTAAAATTCAAGAAAAAAAACTGCAAATATACTTAATTCAAAACCACTGTTCCTACACTTTCATCTGATTGTTCTTTAAATCACACTTGCTTAGTTTTCATGACTTAATTCTACATTAAAAATTTTCTCAGGCTCTTTCTTGTTTTACATAAATTTCCAAGTAATTTAAAGGACTATTCCTATACCTCAATTATGTTTATTAGCATTGTATCTTGTGATCTTTTAGCATCAAGCCATCCTTTTCTTTGTTTTAATGATTTACTCAAACTCCAAATCACAATGTTTAAACCTACAAAATTGAAATGATCAGACACAAAACACGAGTAAGCCAAAGGAGCACTGTCAAATCAGACAAGATGACTCTAAACCCCTGCATTGCTCTTTCATCAGTACAAACTTGGGCACATAGCTCATGAGTCTCTGGTTTAGCTTCCTCATTTGTAAAACGAGTATCTGTCAGACCTCTCTCCTTGGGTATGCGAAGCAATGTATTACACGTGACAGCCCTTTACTCTCTCGATACTTTGAGAGAACGAAAGCTTGTTTATTTAAAACCTTATTGGTGAAAGGTAAAAAAGTGAGTGCCCCCTATAAGTAGTATATTGCAAATATCACACATGATGTTGTATGAGAGCTTATTTATTTAATTCCTCATGATGGAAACAATGGGATGATCTAAGGTAGTGAAACTATAAAAACTTTTCATGGAAGGCAGCACAAACCACTAAGCAGAATATAATGGCCAAATAAATGGTCTTGAGTGTGTCCAGAGAAGGAAAGGAGAATTAGTGGTTGACTGGGCTCTTCAGGGACAGTCTACAAAGAGCTAGGGTTTTGACCCAAACACTGAATATGGGGTAGGTTTGAAATATACAGAGGGCAGAGAATGGAGTGGTGTTACAGATGGGAGGAACAGGCAAGTGAACATGTAGCTAGAAGAGCACAAAAGCGGGGCAGTGGACTGATTTGTATGCAGCAGAATCTTTTGTAGGAAAGCAGTGGAAGATGAAACTGGCAAGACTGAGCAAGTCTAAATGGAATGCCAAGAGAATGATGTGCTTTGTTAACACAGCACATTTAAAAGGAAGGCCACTGAAGGATTTTTGAGTAGGAGAATGATGTGGTGAAAACTGTGAACTCTAGCTTCAGACAAACCAATTTCCAATCCAAATTGGTCTCTTAGCCAATGTTTTCTTAGGCTAGACTTTCTGGACCTGCATGGTGCAGTGGAAAAAGTGTGCGTCTGGGAGTCAAGGGAGGACCTTTGGAATGTGAGGCCTCTTTTCTGGACCTACCTTTGGGTCAACGTGGCAGGCAAAGCCTTTGTCTTACACCTTGGCTCTTTGCTGTCACTTCTGGAACCATTTCTGCCATATTTTTAATTTCATTGAATTTTTATCAGTGTTCCTCCAGGTTAAGAGCACAAAAGCAGGTTAAAAGAGCTTTCTCCTAAAAGTCTTCAAAAAGAAGACTTTTTGAAGTGTTCAGTGTCCTGTCTGCTATTAATTCTTTTTCCATTCCTTTATTGCTCAATTTCCTTTAGTTGGTCATGTTGCCTTTCAGCAGAGTGTATTACTACATCACAATAAGAAGCATATGATTACATTTTAAATGACCATTTCCTGTCCAAATCCATCATTAAAATATCTTTTGACACTAATAAATTCCAACTCATATTGAATGCTATTTTGACATCAGATAGTTTCTTACTTTTCAAACTTATTTTAGGCCAAGTTTCCATAGAGAGTATGAAAATCATCTTTGTATGATCGAGTTATGTAGATCATGTTTTTGACCAGATAGAAAAATATTTGATTCTAAAGTTATGGGGGGGCCCTATGTTGTATATTTAGGTACTGACCTGTTAGCAGTAAGATTTTTCTTCCCTTTATTAGGAAAAACAAAATCATTCTACCCATCTGCCCTCAGTTTCTCAAAACTGAAAAGATAAGTGAACTTGAGTTTCCACATGTTCACTGATTTTTATCTTGGCTTCTAGAGAGTGGTAGAAACCTGTTATCCTACACATCTATGTAAATTTGGAACCAGCTTTATTTAAACCATGTTCCAACAAACCTAACTAGTACACAAAGGGCAAATCTGTTATAACTGATGAGTCAGCAAAGAGGACAAAATAGAGTCAGTACAGTTCTCAACAAGGCCTGTCACTAAGGTATGAAGTTAGAAATACAGGGAACGTAAATGGCCACAGTAAAGAACAAGAAACAAATGCAGGGCCTCCCTGGTGGCGCAGCGGTTAAGCGCTGCGCTGTGGAGCTGTTGGCAGCAGCGATGCGAGTTCAACGTCCAGCCAGGGAGAATCCCACATGGTGCGGCAGACCTCTCCTGCCTCGCCGGCTGCTCCCCTCAGCAGTGTATTTCTGATCTGCCTATTCTGCTCCCCACTCTGTCTCTGGTGAAGCCTCTCACCACTCCACACCTCTGGCCTGTACCCCAGCTGTATGTATAAATAAATAAATCTTTAAAAAAAAAGATAAAGAAAAAAAAGAAACAAATGCAATTTTGAAGTTTCCCCATATTTCTTTCTCTTAGACATGGGATATGAGGTAAGTTGTCTCAACTTCAAGAATGTGTTATTTTATTTTTCACATTATAAAATGATACAGATACTCTATGTCCCACCAAATAATGGCCTATGTATGTATTAATCTGAGATCCTTGGAAAACAAATATTAAACACTGGAAATGCCTGAAGTCACTGATTTAAGAGTCTGGACCCCACGACAATTGCATTACCATCTGAGTTTTAAGACATAAATGAGAATAGACTTAGAGCATTGTTACTGTAAACTAATTCTTTATATCAGTAATATTTCACAAACATGAAATCATGTTTTCAAAGTGGAATTTGGGATGTTTGCCTTAGAGCTTATTGTTGCTATACTTAAATGGTTCAGAGGCGAAATTATCTGAAGCTTGTACAAGATATTCAATATAGAGCCCTTGAATTTTCAAATAAATCAGTATAGTCTCTTATGTTCTTTCTTTGGAGTATTATTTAGACAAACCCTCTGTTTTTGAAATTAAAAAGTGAGTAATTAAAGTGATTTTTATAATAATTCCTATGAAGAAAATCAGAATTACTGTCAAAAGGAGATTAAAAAAAACAACTCATAAACTCCTCATGAGACTCACAATATCTCCTGCCACTACTTTAAAAGTATGCTTTCATAAATTGTACTTTCAAAGTCAGTACTCCTTCCAAATGATGAAATAAGTGAAAACTGAATGCTTTAAATAAAAAAAAATTACTGTGCTGGGGAAGAAGAATAAAGGGGAAAGATAATTCTTAGAACTATAGTTAATTCCAAGTACAGTTAATAATTCTCACATTTTAAACTCAAAGTCATTGTACACGTATGTATGGCATGATCTAAATGACATGCAAGATGTGATAACTCACTCTGTCCAAATAGGAGGGAAAAAGAGTGTGTTTGTGTGTGTGTGTGTGTGTGTGTGTGTGTAATTCTTTGAGAATGGATATATACACACTGGAGCATGTTGTAGGAAGCACAAGAATAAGGGTGTTTTTAATATACTGTTCCAGAAATGAACACATAAATGGAAAACTGGAGACAATAGATCAATTAAGCCAGATAGTTTAAGGAAAAGGTGACAGTGCATAATTTAGGAAGACAGGAAAGCAATTTAGCAAAGGAAGCAAAGAAATGTCATGTGTCACATACCTCTCTCTCCCCTCCAAATCTACTCTCTCCCCTTTTTCATCTGACCTCTGTCTCAAAAATGGGCCTACACTGACTTATCAATAGGATCCTGGTGTAATCTGATTTCCAGATGAATTTGGGACTTCATTTCTTCCAGGTCTTGTTACTTTTTCCCCTTCCCTCTGCTTTTTGGCTTTAAGAGTGGTTAACAGTTCACTGCTGCTAAACCCATCCTGTCTTATTTGTGGAGATTCACTTCTACTCCACTCAAAATTTTAAATTCTGACACTTTTTAAATACTTGTCTAATGATCTCTTTCCTGCTGACTGGTTGATATTTAATTGATAATAGCAATGACTCCAGGAAATAAGACTTAAAATAAAATTCTGGGATTGGCACACCATATATTTGAAGACTGAAGAGATAACGTCTTTGTCAGGGGTGTGTGAAATCAGATAAGGGTAATCCTTTTACATTATGGTATCAGAAAATTCAAGTTACCATTATAGTAGCAAGGGATGATCAAACTGGCAGAGATCAAGTCATTGTGGCACTAGCTGCTTTCACAATTAAGATTTTAGAGTTGCTTAGCTTTTTCTTACAATCGGAGAGAATACAGAGAGAAAGAATTAAAAGTATGTACATATAATTATAAATGTGCATAGGGACTGAGAAGTTTTTCTGAGTAACTTTGAAGTGTCTCCTCCTCTCTATAGTCACCTAAATGAAAACGCTGACTATCAAGCTCCAACTATGAATGTAAAGGTTGCTAATTGTAAACCAGACTTGCTGGATCTTTTATGCTAAGGGAAAGGCATATATTAGGAAACAATAAAACGCTGCCTCACTGGATGGGCTATTTTCATAGATGTAGACAATATGAAGAACTGCAGATCTCCAAACCAACTACGCCTCACAAGCAAAAACTGACTCTTAAGACTCACACCCAACAGTGGGCTCATAATGCTAACTAGTCCCCTCACCGTAGTCTGGTCTGAGAGTACACGGCCTGTGCTGAAAAAGATGAAACGTTTCAAGTCACTCCACAGGTTGAAATAACCTCATCCAGCAGAAATGTTTGCAGAGGATAAGGGAATATGGAATTGTACAAAGTAGGCAGCTATGATTATCAATTTAAGTTGGTGAGTAGCTAGAGAGAATTTAGAAGTTTTGTTTTATGGTACTCCATATGTATTTCTCCATGTCTCTTATTATTTCCTTATGTGACGAATCTAACATACCAGACTCCAGGAAGGAATGTGACTGAATTGATGGTAATTGCTGGTGCACCTTTGTTCTCTCTGATTGCAGACATAGGCTTTCTCTCAAGATGAAGGCAATATTGGGTGCTGAGAGGCGGAAAGCTCTCACTCATCTTGTACTAAAAAACAAAAAAGAAAAGTCTCCCATGCCCTGTGACTTCAGATAAAGGAGGAGTGTCAGGTGTCCTACTCATCTGCGTGCCATCCCACCCTCTTCGCCATGTGTAGGGCCTCAGCTACAAGCGCGCCTGTTTCTTGGTGGCCGCAGAAGAGAAAGTGGATCATGAAGCCCATATTTGGGGAGCAGGAACAAATATTTGTCATGAGGCAGAAGGAGATACACAGGTAGAACAGCAGCAGCATCCAGCATCAGCAGCGCCCCGCGCTCATGCTGCAGCAGTGCTTCTGTGCCCCATGAGTAGCCAGTTAGAGCTGCACTCCACACCCCCAACCTCACCCCCACCCCAAAAGCCCTATTGGCTTTTACATGATTTATAGACAAAGCCTGCACTGGGCCAAGTTTAGGCCTAGTTCACACAAGCATGTTTCGCACATGCAAACGATAAGTTAAGGATACATATTATTTATGGCTCTCTGCACGTGCAGACTACCTCTCTAGGCTGCATGTCATCTACTAGGCCACCCGTGCTGGAAGGTCACAGTGAAAAAGACTCTGAGAAACTCTGAGAAAACTGTTTTCCCACAGGCCCTACAAGGAGCCTAGTGGAAGGTAGGAAGTAGGGAACAGAGTAATATCAAGGGACTTATTCCCTTGACTAGCTCCTCTGCAGGTGGTCTTCCATCCTCCCCTTTTACCTGGTGAGTCCTCTTCTCACCTCTTTGGACATGGGTGGGGTGCAGGAACAGACCTTCTGTTGCTAGTATTCTCTGGATGCTGCATGATTCATTCATTTCCTAAACTCCATTCACACCTTGGTCATTATTCCCTTTATAAACAAATCTTCCTTAAGTTACTCTGATGTGTGTGGAACATCTGTTTCCTGTGAGGAAGGACTCTGACTGACACCTAGATGGCAGATAATAAACATGCCAAAACCAACTGTAGAATATGTAGAAGCAATTTTGGCAAGCTTTGCTGTTAAAAAAAAAGTTCAAAAAAAATTTCCTGCATTCTGTATCTTTTATTGTAAGAGGATATCAGAGTCATCTAAGAAAACACTGATTTTGAGTTCCATTCATTTGTGAAATGATGCTGACATTCTCCGAGAGAGTTAATAATAAGTCATGGAATGACTGGGAGCTAGAATAATGCTTTGGGAAAAGGGAAAATGTTTTAAGCTGCTCTGCTTCCCTTCTATGTAATATTATACAGTATTAAAGGAACCACTTTTTTGAAACTTTTAAAAGGCCTTAATAAGATACTTCTGATTACTACAAAACCATTTACCATAATTATCCTTCAAATTCTTCCTTTCTTCATTTTACACCTATTTACTCAGTTTTAAATAAGCATGGCATTATCATATAAATCATGTGCTTTGAGAATTTTCAGGTAGTGATGGTGAGTTTGTACTGATTCATGTGATACTCTTCGGTGACTTCAGGCTAGTAACAAGAGAAGGTGATTTGTCCACAATTAGATTTCTTATCTAGTTACCTATCTATTCATGGGTTACTAAACTCTATCAAAGAATAGAAAAACATTCCAAGTAATTAAAATGCAATAGGTTTACTGGCTCTTACCTAAAACCTAAAACAAACTAAACAAAAATAAAGGAAAATGTCCTAAACTGGAATTGGGTTTGCCATTTTTCTTTGGTTAACTGACACATTAATTCAGCTAATATCTTAATACCAACAAGTGTTTGTTTAAGTACTGGTGATTAAAGGGGAAATGAAAAACAATGTAATACATGAATTCTTCTTTTGGGGAGTTTCTAGTCCAGTTGGTGAGGAGGAATTATAGCCTGAGAGAAATACTATGTAAAGGTAAGCCAATGATAGACCTAATAGGGGTATCCAAGGTATGTGGGAGATGATAAAAAAAAAAAATCCTAGAAACAACCATATAGGAGAAAAGTTTTGTAGAATAAATATAATTAGGTGAAGAAAGGGGAGTATTCCCAAGAGACCCACAAACATACAAAGATGCAAAGATCTGAAACAACATGGTGTGTTCAGGAAACTGCCAAAGATACTTTATAACTGGAGAAAAGATGATTCAGGGAAGGTGACTAGTTAAAAAGGAAGAGGTCATGAAGCAGGAGAAGCAGGAACCAGACCACAAAGCCTGAATCAAGGCTACAAAGTTTATACTTCATGCAGAAAGTTAGAGTACTCTGTCATTTAGAATGCCATTGGTTGCAAGAGTCAGAGTATCTGATAGCAAACAGCGTAACAATAACAAATGCACTGCCCTGTGTAATGAAATGTCCATTGTCACATTAGCTTCAGAGTTAGCTAAATACAGGAGTTCCCTATGATTTCCTAAAGTTTGCATCCCTCTGTGTGCTGGGTTCAGTCGCAGGGTATGAAAATGCCCCATGTGAGTCTGTCACAGTTTTTGGGGCTTCCTGAACCACCAGGTCCAGCAGGAAGAAGAGACCCTACCCCAGGATTTGAAGCAAAATTTCTGAGATTCATTCAGATTGAAATTTGTTAGGTCACATGGCCACCCTCAACCCAAACAGGACTCACCTCAGGAGTGGAAAAATTTCTCATAATACACTAATACCAAAGTATCAAAACATAATTATCTCACAAGTAATGGGATTGTTTTTAACACTTATGCTAAATAGCTTAATTTATACTATCTAGAGAGAAACTTTACTTTTTCCCACTATATTAAGTCATCATGGTCAAATGATACTTTTTTTTTTTAGAGATTTATTTATTTATGCATGTAAGAAATGGGGTGTAGGCCAGAGGTATGGGGAGGGGAGGTGGTTGAGAGGATTCACCACAGACAGAGTGGAGAGCAGAACAGGCAGATCTACTGAAACACACTGCTGAGGGGAGTAGCAGGTGAGACAGAAGACGTGTGCTGTACCATGTGGATTAACTCCTTGGCTGGGGATCAAACTCATGTTGCAGTGGCTTGCTATAGCTTGATAGTGCTGAGACTTAATCACTTGCACCACCAGGAAGGCATGATACTAAATCTAGAGGAAATGAGTGACATGTAGAATGCCATTATGTTAGTTATGTTAATTATGTGTGGTGGACATCAAAATTTTACTACCTGTTCCTCTTTGCTAAGTAATTGGTGAAAACATTTAACCAGCATCATCAGTATGACTAGAAGAGTGTCACAGAGTCTATCAGTCAGGAGCCTGTCAATGAGGTTTGTACATTATTCAGTATTAACCAGTCCAGTGAGATGTCTAAATTTCACTTCTGACCTTTATTACTGAATTGCTAGCCCTTTCCTAGGTATTTCTTCAACATACAGTCTTTAGGAATGGCACCTATGTCATTTGAGTTCTTGAAGAGTTTGTTACCCTCTAATGTGCTTTGTATGCTGTTGCCCCTGTGCATACCATACATTCTCTTTGGAAGCTGCTTGGGATTATCCCCTTTCAATGGTAGCCAACGCCTTAAGTGAGAAATCACTCTTTTCTGTTAGATGTCTGAGTTGTTCAGAGTGTCTTCACACTTTAAGGAAAAGAATATCAAACACAAAAGATGAAGGCACTGTTAAATACTGCTTAATGTACAATAGGGTGTAGGATATATCTCTAACCAACTAGTGAATTTTGTGAATGTCTATCCTGATGCTTACTAAAGTTCACATTTGTATGAATATGATGTATTTTTCCTTCCCATCCAAACAAGTCTCTTTTGGTTTTCACTAATCCATAATATTCATCTGAATCTGGTCACGAATGATTTACTTCTTCCAAGGTGATTCCTAATTGCTAATAGTGTTTGAGCTAACTTTTGCCTATGACATATTGATTACACATTAACTATTTTAACTTCTCCATTAGATCATACATTCCTTAAGATTAACATTATTGTTTTTCTTCTCAATTATTCTATATATTTCCCAGCATTTTGAGGGCTAGATCTTCAACGACTAATATATAATTGGTAAGTAAGTCATGATTTTAAGACATTAGGAAAAGTGCTCTTAATCATAACCCTTTTAATTGGATAGATGATTCAATCAAATGTCTTATCTAAAGAGGAACATCCAATATTAAAATTATGTGGGACCCATGAAATATGTTCTTCATAGGAAATATTTTCATATAAAGGTGATTTCAATTCACCATTTTAGTTGATCAGTTCAATTAAAGAGTTTAGAATCTGCTTATGAAATCTGGAGAGAATTCAAAATTTACAAGGATAAAAACATATAGCCTTAATATTATTGCAAAAATAACTATATAAAAATTTAATGGAATTTATTATGTTTGATTATGTTTTTTTTTAAGTTCACATGTTATAAGATTTTATCTGAAAGTGATCCAAAAAAATGAATAGAGTGCAGAATCAACAAGGAACTATATCACATTTTTTTTTATTGCTAAGAGAAAAAAATTATTGGTTGTTTTAAAAGCCATGATTATCTTCATATTGTTCTCATCTGGGATTTTTAACAAAAGCCATAGTACTTTGAAACAGAGTCCTATTTTATTGCTATAACAATTGTTCCCTTCTTGCTTCAAGGAATATACTAGACATTGAGGAACTCTACATCTTAGGCATAAATTGGTAGCTTTAATTTGCATGAAATTCAGTAGGTTTCTGATGAATTCAGTGGCTTTTCTGAGGTCCTTTTCAAGTTACTGTTACAGTTGTGAAAGAATCATTACTGTGAGAAACGTTAGCAAGACACTTAGAACCACATAAAAATTTATTATCTTCATTTGCTTTGCATTACAGTTAGCTTTACACTTGTCTTATTCCTTTATCATTCTGTATTTAAAGGTAGTGACTGTGGCTCAGGTATCTTCTCATCTCTTGTATCAGTAAGATCTCTTGTATCAGTAAGACTACTTCTTTTTATGTAAGAGGTAGACTTGAAAGTTTGGTGAGTTAAATTGACTGTCAGTAGAACTGTATTATAACTTACTCTTGATGTTAATGAGTCATATAATATTTGATGAATCACTTAACCCTGCTGGGTCTCAGCTGTTTCATTTGTGATATGAAAGTGTTGAATCAGCTGATCTTGAAGACCTATTCCAGATCTACAACGCTACAGTGTAAGATAGCAAAAAACAAACATTAGTTGTCCCTATTCACATAACACAACTAGAAATCTATGGGATGTGTTTATAACCCAATAGATTTGGGTTTCATCTGCTACTGATTATCTACACCTGAAAGGAGGTTTGGTTCAGTTTATTTAGGCTCTTTTCATTAGCAAATGCACTCAATTATATTTATTTAATGAGTACTGATAACTTCTCCTACTCCAAGCCAATCTGAGTAAAGAGATCTTTGTTTGTCAAGTCATTCCAAAGAGATGTTGCACCTCATGTAAGAATTCTGGATTGCAGAATTTGTACTACTTTGCCATGTCCCCTCAGGCAGAGACTCGTTTGATTATGCAGGCAAAACAATTCAATTTGAAAGCTCTGTTTTGTACTCCAGTTTCTTATTCTAACTTTCTAACCAGTTCTAAAGCAAGTAGTGAGAACATTTTTCTTTTCCAACTTACCTACTCAGGAAAAAAATTAATAAGGAAGTGTAAAGGCTGCTGACACAGATGTATATGGTAAACATCAAATGTTAATAAGAGTTCACTGTAGATTAAATGTATCCTGAAATGTTTCCTCTGTTTCTAAAACTACATTTTTCTTTAACTCTAGATTCTGAAACAAAGCATACACATAACCGCCCCCCCCCCCACACACACACTTTGTTGAACTGAACTTTGGCTCAGAGGGTGTGACTATAAAGTCATAATAAGCAGAATAGCCAACAAAAACCACTTAACTAGGCCCACCTATACAGTATGACCCAGTTAGGGATAAGCCTCACTAAAATATTTCACCTGGCATAGGTTCAAGTTTTGAAGTTGAATGAGTCTGCTTTTGTTTCTCACTAAGCCTGGAAGAAAGAACTTGTTGGGAAGGCGAAGCGGGGAGAGGGGCGGGGGAGGGGAGGAATGAGTTAAGTCCTTCGCATCTTTAGTTTTTTCCCTTGCTTCTTTTCAAACAAATACACCACATTGAATAGCATGTGGAAAATTGGCATTTCCAGTGAATAAAAATTAACTGGCAAACAACAAAAGGGAAAACGGAGGAATGCTGTTGGATGCTGTTTGGCTTGTCTTGTCTTGTCAGAGAAAGAACACGTGTGTATCAAATGGTTTAAGACGAATTTTACCTACATGTCTGGCTCCTGTTCAGGTGTTTTAGATTTCTTAGCCAACTTTGTTTATTTGGTGGTGTATTTTTTAAGTATGATTCTTCTGCAAGTAAGGATATAAGAAGTAGAAGGCTACAAACGTATATGAGTGAACAACTGTTTAAATGTTCCACTTCAGAAAATTTGCCCACTTTTGTTTTCTTCTGGAGAAACATTTAAAAAAAAAAAAAAAAAACATTTAAAAAGCCAGAAAATTAACAAGCTATCTGTAGAGCAGTCCTGGTCTTTGGAGAAGATTGCTAATGTGATATTTTCAAAAGAAAGCATATTTTAATACACATACCAAACTTTCAAAATACTTTTTTCATGCACAATATCTTTGTCCTCCCTACAACATGGCACCATGCTCTTAAAATGTTTGAAACTAAAGCTTCATTTTATCCTAGTGAATTTAAAAGTGCTCTTTTGTCTTACTCTCCTGTGAATTTATCCACTGGCTGAATGGGTTTGGTTTTAGTGGAAAACCAGAAGTTAGTCTCACGTGTGCCTTGTTCCTTGATATCTTCCTTTGAAGCAGAAAACCACCTAACACAAAATACATATTTTCATTAAAGAAATAATCCTCTGAACACAGGAGAGATAGATACCCTTTGTCATGCCAACTCCATCATTACTTATATGGAAGCAATCAAAGGCAGGTATCTGATCAAAACACATATATTCAATGACAGATCAACTTTCCTGAATACTGTCATGAAAAATTGCACAAGGATATCAAACAACTCCTCACTTATGTAAAATAACTCACAACGTAGACCTTTCCAAAAACATCAAGATCATGGAGTTTTCACTGCTCGCAGACAATGTCATTAAACTATCATGACTGATGGTGCATTTTAGTGTTCAACTTTCAAAATAACTATGAAAATAACCTCATGGGAAAAAATATCAAAGAAAAATATTACCTACAAATGATACTATTTAGTCAAGTGAGACTTAATCTGATATCAGTTTATAACCATCTGAAATGTAGAATCTCTCAGAATCATAGACCAGTTGAGTTGGAAGCAAATTTAGATCAAGATAAATGATTATGAATGAGGAAGTTTAGGTTCAAAGACACCAAGTAAATACACAGCAAATTATAAGCAAAGCTTGGTCCAGACTCAGTTTTCCTGACCTCCATGTGTTACACTACAGCATTGTTTCCATGTAATTTCTGGTGACAGATTTGTATCCAATCCAAATCAGTGCATCTGACATCTGGAGTTCAAAAGAGAGCAGTATCTAGCCTTTAGATGAGAAGATTAGAGTGAACCTTAAGCCAGGTTTCCTTAGGAAACGGTGGCGGTACCTTTCCCAAGCGAGCGCAGAAACATTGACTGTCACTAAAAAAAGTGCAGAGAAAGGAATATTCTACTGTCTTTTGAACAGAACCAGAAACTCAATCTTTAAGAAAGAAAGGAAAGTACTTTCCTGGTGATTTTATCATTTTGGGGAGTTTCTGCTAGAAGTTCGCAGTAACTTTTTTTTAAATTGTAGTTTGGTTTACAATGCTTTATATGATTTAGGAGAATGGGTTCACACATCCTGTGATGTATATTACCACCCAACCCCCCACCATCAAAACACCTGTAGTCCTTGCCCTCAAGCCATTGTGCCCCACCCCTCTTTGCTTCCCACCTCCAAACTCCCTCCCCTTCTATCAGACTCAATTCTGCAGTCATTTCTAGGGTTCATTTTTATTTAGTTTTGTCAGTTCCTTTCTGCCCCCCTGCTATGTTCCACATATGAATGAATCATTCAATATTTATCCTCCTCTTTCTGATTTATTTCACTTAGCATAACAGAGCAAAATCTTTATGAAGATAAATATTCTTACAAACAAAAATAAGAACTGCCACTGTAAGTTCTTCAATGAACCTTTTTCAGTCCCTCTTTGTGTATATATAAAATATGTTAAAGTAGTTTTAATAGTTGACCACATATAAAGAAAAATTTGAAATTTTCATTACATAAAATATTCCAAATGTAATTTCTGTGTTAAAACTGGATCCACTTTATCGTTGTTTATTTGAATTTATTTGTTAATGATTAAATTACAAGATTTACAGCAGCATATATTTGGCAGATTTTAAAAGGTTTGTGATTGTTGACCATCTCAGCAGGTGATTAAGAAAGGGCTCAGAAACTGTTTTGCAAAGGCCTCAAATTATTCCTCATTTGAATCCATTCAGGGAGTTGAGCTTTCACAGGTCAGTTTAGTATCACCATCAAATGAAAGCTTACAACTTGAGAGCTGACTGACCCAAGTCTCTGACCAAGTGTTTTGTTGTGGTATACAATTTTGAAAATTACGAAAGAATAATTATTGAAGATGCAAAAATGCTTTCCCATGAAAATGTTTTTAACACTGTTCCTCTAAGAATAGTATTCTATGCTGACACCTCACATTTCTTTTGTATTCTGGTGAGTCTGCAGTTATGCTTTAGCCCCTATCTTCTTAGAACTTGCTCCATCTCACTACACCCCATTTCTTACGTGCATAAATAAATCTCCAAAATCTCCATCTCACTTTGGCTTTCAGCAAGATGATAATTTAACATTCCAGGAGACTAAAGCAGAAAAAATTACTTTTAATCATATTTGTTTAGCAACCATCCCAGGCTGGGAAGGTTCACCATGGTTTCTAACAGTTTAAAAGAGAACTTAAGAGCCCTTGGTGTCATCTTCACAAGTTTTAATAGTAAGCAGGGGAAATAAACCAACAGGGAGACAGCAACTTGAGCCTTCCTTTCCCCCAGAGGGGGATGCCGCCTTTTAGCCCTTCCCTCCTAGGCACAGGTTTGCACACTTGAACATGTGCACACACCCATGCTCCAGGTGTCCACAATCAGACATGTGTGCCCCACACCCACGAGCCTTCTGCATTAACTCCATCAAGGTCACAGGTGATAGTCACAGAGGCTAATGGCATAAAAAGTCTAACTCATTTACCCTAGAATATTTTGCTTTTAAGTTCATCTTTAAAACCACTTAATAAGCCATTGACACAGTGGTATTCATTTATATGTATGTATCTATACATGTATATTTAAATTTATAAATTCAACTTTGTGAATTAAGAAGAAAAGTTTCTTTCCAAAAACAAGGCCCATAGTCATAAGTAAATCACTTCCTTTGATTTTTAACCAAAGAAATAATAGAGAAAAATGATTTACAGTTGTAAACTTCTTGAGAGATAGAATGATACCCAAACCATGTTTACTCTACTTCACAGACAATGTAAAGGACTTTCAAGGTTAATTTCGAACATAATTCTTCCCCTAGAAAATTGTCTTTATATTCTTTGAATATATTGCAACCAGGCTATGCACTACTTTCATGAAATTTTAATACAGAGGAACAAAGAGGGATTAGAATGTGGTGATGTTTTTTATCTAAATATATATAAATCAAACTGCCATTTTCAAGTCTTGCCCCATTTTGGTTTATGATATCAGCTTAGCTAATAGCAACTGCTCCATTGAAGCACAGTGACTGCGATTTATCAAAAGTAAAACCTGCCAGATCTCAGTGGAAATAATTTCCAAATTCTTATGCAGTTATTATATTTCCTGGCCTTGGAGCATAATGAGTTCAAAGCTTTAATTAGGAACACATTCCATCTTTTGCCTCCCATGGTTAAACTGTTTAATTAAAGGTCTGGAAGCCTTCTGGGCAAAACAATCAGCACATTGGTGTGATCATCTCCCTCTTACTCTCTTTGCTTTGTGCTTCTTCATCTTTGGAACTTAATTCGTTTATTCTAGGACTGTTTGGCACTCTCCACTTAGGCAACAGGAGGCAAAAGGAGTGAGTAGTTGTTTGCTTTTGTAGATTCTCAGAGAGATTGATTTCTGATAGTTAAAGACAGTCATGCATTACACCAATATTTGTTGAGTGAGTGCCAACTAAGGTTCCTGCACTTTGCTGGTGTTTTAAAACAACTGATGAATCAGATAGGGCTCCTTGTTTACATGCATGGAGTGTTCAGGCTAGAAGGGAAGATGAGGCAGGGACTTAGCTATCTACAACCCAAAGCAGCAAGGGGCAAGTGTTGTGGTAAAATGTTAAAACAGCACAGAAAATGAAAAGATAATTTCCTGAGAACAGGAATTAAGAGATGACACATGGGTGGAGTTAAATGTCTACTAGAAAAGATTTAGAAATGCAGAAATTGGGGAGAGGGAGAACCTGAAAAAAGAGAGAACAAGTAGATCAGGGGAGTGTGGGTCACTAACAGACATTAAATGAAATAATGGGGAATAAATTTGAGTTAATGGAAGGCAGAGAAGCTATATTTCAAATATCGCAGGTAATAAGGACCAATTGGAGATGTTTTAGTGGGGTTGAGACATAATATGAAATTTGCTTGAGTGCAAGAGATTGAAGACTGTGAAACCTTTTAGGAGGCCAAAGCATGCAGGCTCTTGTTAGGTCTTTTCAATAATTTTGGACTTTATTCAAAGATGAAGAAGAAGGCATTATTAAAGGATTTTTTTTTTTTATCAGTGAACTAGCCATTTAGATTTCTATTTGAAATAGCTAACTAAGGCTATGGTGCCAACGTTGGATTGGAAGGGGTTAGAATAAAAACAGAGAGAAGGTAGCTGGTCCGTCTTCCATAACTCTTAGTATTTGCAGTCTGAAGTTTTGGCTTGATAATCCATTTTAGACAATGACAACCCTTTCTGGCTTAACATAATTCTCTCCTTCAAGCATCTTCTTTATATTGTCCTTTTTCTCTCTCACCTTGATACCATAGTGGTGTCCTGTCTCAACACTGGAGCCACAGAACTGAAGCCAGATATAGAGAGTATGAGATAAAACAATGAATGTGGGTATGAAATAAAGGGAGTCAGAATTCATGTCTTAGGCTCAGCAGTCTCAGAAAGTATGTGAGAACAGGTGGAGAGCAGGTATGTCCAAAATTAAAGGTCTAATTAATGTTCTTCTAAATGGGATGGATGCTGGAGCACCCTGAGGCAATTGCAGATTGGAGAAGTGAACCATTTTTTTTATAAAGAACCTTAAAGTCTGTGGGAACAAAGGGGATTGTTAAATCTATAGCAAGTTAGAACACATTATATGACTACTTTTCCATTTTCTGTTTAATAACAGAAAGGGACTATGCTCAAAATCCTGTCACTTTAAATAACCTATGAGCAAGTAGTTTTTATACCTATAGATTGATAATAAAACTAACTGGGACAATTATAAATATTTCCTTTTGATGAGTAGAAATATATCTTCTGGATGAGAAATGTAATTTATAGAATTCTCTGCTGGTCTTTTTCTACATTGTATTTATTCCAAAACCCTGTGACTAGATCAACATTTCCAGTGTGACATAGAATAAATATGTTAAAAATGTACTTTTATGGATGGCAAAACATGACATGGCAAGAGGCTGCACTTTTGTTCACTGTTACCTAGTAAACTGGTGTTACACATTTTTATATGATTTACAATCAGGTCAGTGGGGTCGGTTTACATTTATGATGATAAGCAACTACACTTAAAACTCAATAAAAAAGTACAATGGATGACATACATGACAAGATGATTTGACACCAAAGTAGCTTGAATCACCTTCTTTTTATGACTTGCTACTTACACTTCATCCCAAAATGCAACATAATGAAATGTAAGAAATATTTAGAATATTCAGCTTATAACTACTTAATTTACTATGATGAAAGTCTACTCATCACACTGGGTGAAATGCATCTATTTAATTGTAAGAACTCTAGCTTAGAACATTATAAGATAAGGAGACCAAACCCACAATCATTCATTAAATACTTTGAAGGTTGTTGGCATCATTTCAAAAATAATCAAGTACCTGTGCCTGTATAGTCATACAGTTCATCTCATGTAAATATAATTGTATTTGTCAGTAGTTTGCAGCCTGCACTAAAAATAAAATTCTTCAACCAAAGAAACCTCTCTAAATTTTTCAAGATTTGGCTAAATTGATTTTATGATACCTATTCTTAATATACTCAACTCAAGAAATGGCAACTTGGCCGAATGTGAAAAACACTATGTTCTGTTTTCAAGCAATTTACGGTTAAAATAAAACAAAACAATATAGTTGTATATTTGAACTTTTAATGATTTCTATTAGTACATCCCTTCACTTTATAGTGAAAAAAATTAAGTGTTTTTTCTCCCACATTTTAAAATACACGGAGAGACATATCAACTTTGGATTATTTCATCATTTGAATTGTCTTAACTATTTTTTTCCTACTCTAACATTTAAAAATAATTATCCTATGTATTTTTATGCTGTGCTATGATTTTATATTTATACTAACCTAAAAAACTTTCTGGAATTAATATATGAAAGAGAATTTTTAAATATCCAGGAGTCCCTCCAGTACCATACAGTTTTTCCTTCACTTTAAAGAATGATATCCTTATTAAACAATAATACCTTATTAGAAATGCTTGTTTGTTATTTTTATTTATTATCTTAATATTGTAACATTTTTATTGGGGTAATACTGGCTTACAACACTATATAACTCAGGGGTATAGGTTCACATCTCTTCTATTTATGTTATCATACCACATCCACCAGCAGCCCTAATAATCCTCCAACAAAGTCCAGTGGGCTCCCTGCCACCTTTGCTCACCAACCCCCACCTTACCCCTGGACAAATGTAAGTCTGCAGTCAGATTTCTAGGGTTTGTTTTGGCTTAATTTTATCTGTTACATTATTCTGTATCTTTGTATTCTATACATTAGCAAAATCATCTGGTATTTCACCTGTTGCTTCTGATATTTGTCTGAGCACAGTCCCACCCAGTTCCAGATATATCATTGCAAATGGCAAGCTCTCATCTTTTTTTATTTAAAACTGTGTAGTATTTCACTACATATATATACCCCACATCTTCTTTATCCACACATCTGTCTTATAATTAATACAACCCAAATACAAATTAGGTTGTTTCTATAGCTTAGTTACGTAAATGTACTGCAATGAACTAGGGAAAGCCTATATCCCTCGAATTATTGTTCTTTTTTATCTCTGAAAAGATAAAACTAGTCCTAGTTTTTACTTATCTCACCTATCAGAAGCCTGCTAGTAAGAAGTAAGAACAGAGAGTAACATGAATTGCAAATATGTGTTTTATCCAGCAATAATTATCTGGAAGCAGCAAAAGGAAAACAAGATGACAAGGAAAACAATTTTCTCTTTTTTTGAATTCTACCATAAGGTAAACAAATCAGGGAAAATGCATTTTAAAATTGTGACTATTAATTACCCTCATTTAAAAAAATTAACATCTTTGGATTATTGTGTTGTTGTTCTTAATAAGGATGTGATTTAAGTATCTTATTTAAAATGATCTTTTCAGAGACAATATTATGGTATAAGGTTTAAGAGGGTTGGAGTGACAGTACCTGAATTTGAACCCTATGTGGCCTTAATAACTTTTATTGGCCTGTGCACATTAATCAATCTCTAAGATTGTTTCTTTATCTGGAAAATAGGAATATAGCAGTATGTGCCTCATATGAGTGACATGAGGATTACATTAGTTAATATATCTAAAAGACCTTTAGTCACATCTGGCACGCTGTAGTAATGTGATGAATATCATTATTGTTGTAACACCAGAGCAACAGTTATTTTACAGAGTATGAAGGTCTTAAAATTAGTTACATAAAAATATTTTGATATTTTCCTAGTGAAATTATCAACTAATTAATATTTAAAATTCATACTTATGACAATGAGAAGACATAACCTGAAGTCTGCTTGATTTTTATTTCTCACATTACACAGCTACTGCATTTACTTGTAATAGTTTCTAGACATTTTTATTGTCCAAGACAGTTTCATCTCTTCACTCATTCATATTTTCATGAATCCAATTTGTTTTAAATTCCTTGCTTTCTTTTATTATTATCTGAACAGAGACACAACACAAGTTAACTGGAAATTAAGGGGTTTGAGTTGAACTTGAATTTTAATGTCTGTGTGTTTTATTCACTATTCACATGTGATTTAGTGGGAAAAGATTTGATTGCTCTGAGCTTGAATATTCTCAGATCTAAACAGTGAACTATGAAACCTACTTTGTAGGATTATTATAAACATTAGCTATTTTATATTTAAAATAGTTATATTTAAAATACTTAGCAACATAGTGGCACATTAAAAAGTAGGCAATCATCAACTTAAATAGAAGGAAAATGTCCTACATCTAATATTCAAATAATAATATTTGGAATAAAAATGAAATGTCACTTTAACCTTCAGTCCTCAAAAAAAATATTTAACAAATACTCAATATAATAGAAGGTTGGGGAAAAAAATGAAGTTTTACCACCTGTTGGTGATATGGTAAAGGGATACAATCATAGAGAGGGCAATTTTGTAATATAAATCAAAGTTTAAAAGGCAAATGATTTTTACCTTATGAATTCATATATATGTATCACAAATAAGAAAATTCAGTAAATGCAGGAGCCTGAGAATCCAGCAAAGCTGTCCAGATGTCATAAAAGTATACGTTCAAACCAAGATACAAGAAGGAGCAACTCGATGCGTATTCACTGAGTCAATCGCTCCTCTCATTTCAATGTGACTAGTGATCACTAGCAGGGCGACTTAAAATGCAGATTCTTGGATTATTGGATTTCCAACACCATCCCATGTAATTCTGAAGCTATTGGTCCTCAGATCATAAATACTTTTTGCTAAAAGAGTACTTTAAACAAGAAAGTAAGGAGCTCAGTTCCTTGGTTCCCATCCCACAGTTTTCCCACTCAAGGCCAATGGTATTCAAATTCAGAGCACGTTTTCTGATGACCTCACACTATGTCTCAGAATCCAGCTCAACACAATGTCCCATTTTGCAGGAACAAGTTGTGTTCAGTTCTACTTGAAATATATTTAATTCTAGCCATTTTTTGTTTTATATCAAAGGTTCTCAAAGTGTGCATCAGAATCACCCAGAAAGTTTGTTAAAACACAGATGCTAGGCCTGATATCCAGGTTTTCAGATACAATAAGTTAGAGATGAGGATGAAATTTTGCACTTTAACAAGTTCTCAAGTGATACAGATGATGCTATTGAGGGAGGTCACATTTCAAAAATACAGTTTTATACAATCATTTACATTTAAGAAAATCAAAACCAAAGTTAAAAAAACTCGTGACAATATCAAGGGGCTAAAAAAAATTTTTTTAGGTGCACAGGAAATATTTTTTCTCACTTGAATAAGTCAAACTGGAAAAGCAATTCCTTTCAATCTTTCCAGAAGTAAAAGGTAATAGGATTGGAAAGACAAATTCAAAGCCAAGGACACACCCTGGAAAATACCCCACATCCAAGCTGAGAACACTATATGTGTGAAGAAAAAAAAAAAATCAATCACCCTATGAAGCAATAAAAACATTGATTTATAAGATGTGTAAGAATTGGTCTTAGAAGTAACACTTGATAATGATCAATCATGTGAACTATTAAAAGAGGGAAGTATCTGTTATGTACCCATATTAAATATTCTATAAGATTGTTGAGAAAGGAGTATTCTATGTTTAAACATAGACCTTTACACAATATGAGAAGAGGAGAATTATGTGACCTTCTTACCTTCCTTAGTACGTCTAAAACACTGTAGCGATTCCATGGGAATCTAACAGGAAATGGTGTAACATTGATCATGCTTTTCCTGGAGTCTGTATGAGTGATATTTTGGGGACTAAAACAAAGAATAAAGTTACGTTTTCCTGATAAGGATAATCCAGGGAAGGGTTTGGGGAAATGAGTAAACTTGTAAATTGTCACTTACCCTAATGTGACTTTTAACATACTTGATATAAATATCAACAAGTGCTTGGATAGATTGAATTGTTTCTATTCCCATGTTAATTAAATTTAAAATGAACCAAGCATTTATTCAAAATGATTTATGACCTCATTAGACATTTTCTGTTCATAAAATTTCCTCCTAGATTGAAAAACTTAATTTTTTAGATGAATTAACATCATACTTAGAGAAAACATCACTTACATTTAGAAATTTGAGATCAAGTTAGCCAGTAATGATAATGTTGCTATAAGAAGTATAACAGGGGGCATATAATAAATTTGCTCCTTAAAAAGAGAAATGTGTTACTGGATTTTAGAATAAAATTGCCCAAAGGAGAATCTTCAAAAGTCTTTAAAATGCTTTATATTTGATAGTTCATTTTTATTATTTTACATTAAGTTACTATAAAATTATATAAAATTCAAGAAATGCTGACATATATTCAATTAAAATGATATTTTCCCCAACTCTTATTGAGGGGGTTAATGTTTTTCCTTCTAGAATTTGAGTTGTTGTCTAAAATTCTTTTTATGTCTGTGTGTATGTGCGCGCACATGCATGTGCATGTGTGTTCAGTGTTGTCTGCATGGTCTATAAAACTATAAAAATATGCAGATGCTTCTCTTGACAAAAATTTAAAAATAAACTACACATATTAATTTGTACTTTAGTTTTTAAATATCACATTCGGAGTTTTTCCTACATTTTTCATCTAATGGTGTAGACCTATATCATTTGTTTTAGTAGAGGTATTGAGTTTCAAAATAAAGATATATGGTACTTCCCCTCAGCTTCTTGCCCTTTACAGACTGGTGAGCAGTCTCCCTGCGTCCCTGAAGGAACACTGAGTACTACATGAACAAGGAGTTGACATATCTTGGACTGTGGATGGCTAACTTGGTGGTCCCAAAAAGCACCCTTTCCTTCCCTACCTGAACTCCTGAAGTTTCTAGCAGGTCCTTGTCCACTGTAGCAGGAGGAGCACATACCTCCTGGAAAGATTATGGATTGCAGGGTGAGCACTGAAATGATGGCACCTAGGACTTTCGGTGCCTAGCTTGATGGTCCAGAGAAACACCAGCCCCTCCCTCAAATGGTAGTGTATTAATGGGGCTTTGCTGGTGGATGTGGCATGATAATGTGTATTTGTAGAGGTGGAACCTAAATCCCTAAAACATACACAGTAGTGTAAACCAACATTTTCTCACTAAATATAATTAAACAGAGCAAAACAAAAAGTGTATTAGTTAAGTTTAAGACTAGTTGTGACACAGAGAGACTCCAAAGGATAATGTTTTGAATGCTATGTAAGTTGTTTTTCTTTTTTTAATCTGTTGCTTATGAACTATTCTGGTTAGTCTGGTATGATAACTCAGTCATGCTCCAGGTAGTTACTCAGAGACTTGAGTTCACAGAATTTGTTACACCTAGTATATTGTCTTTATCTGTATGGGCTGTTACTTTCTACACTTCAGGTTCTAGGAACATGAAAGAGAAATCCAAGGCAAGCAACTTCCTTTATGTAAATACAATGGACATTGCATGCACCAGAAGTCTCACATTGTAATTTCTAGAATGTAGTCACACATAGCTACAAAGGAGGCTGAGTTATGTGTTCTCTAGATAGATATCTGTGTTAATATACAAAGAAAATAGATTTTAATTGTTTTCCTAAGAGCTGCTTCTCAAGTAAATAAATAACTGCTTTTCCTCCAAATCTATGGGTCTACCATGTCTGTGCAAGAGGGTTCATAAAGTATCCTTAAGAAATGAGGAAAAAATTCTTACCAGATAAATAGTTGCTAATCTAGGAAGTTGGAGCTGTGTTAATTTTCTCCAGTAACGGTTTCTAAAACAGTAGCTATAATCAGATTAAGTTTTTGATAACTAACCTATTTATTCTTCAAGATTCCTCTAACCATCTTCCCAGAAGCTAACTTGGAGGGTCCTTTTCAAGAACTTCCTAGATCTGGAAACTGGTAGGAGACTAAAAGATGTCATGTTTCCTCCTTTTGATGACTTAAGTCAGATTTTTGTTTACCAAACATATTTTTTTCCAATTATATAGCTCAAGTAATACCTAGCCAGTTGCCTGTCTATTTTATACAGGGAACATTGTCATCAATTAGCCACAGCCACAGATTTCTGCAGGTCAAAACACTGGTTGCCACTCAGTCTCTGTGTCCAATTATGCTAATTACAATCACCTTTTCTCTGAGGGTTAAGCACTACCACATGGTCTTTCCTACTCTAAGACTGTTACTCCACTGAAATCAGAGATCTCAAAAAATGAGAAAATTTAACACAATGGCAACATCCTTTACCTTTATTTTCAGTTTAGAAGATTATTACCACAGAGATTTGCAAGCAAGTCATTCACTTCTGTATTTTCTTAATTTCTTATTGCCTTGGTGGAAATAGTAAAATTTCTTATGGATATAGAAGGAAGGTTTGTAGGTTTTATGTAATAAATCTACATTATGAGTCTCTAAATTTTTGGATTCTCTTCACATTAGAGCAAGGAGTTTCTGGCATCTCAACATCATGAGATGGTGGGTTTCATTGAATCCAGGTTTCGGTAATTAACAAAGGAAAATAGTAGAGGCACTTGAAGCTGTTTGATTGGCATACTAAATTCAAACTGCTAGTTAAGTATATCTTTTTAGATAAGCTGACCCAATTCACTCTTATATTTTGATTACTTCTGCATAACACTCTTAGAAACTATTCCCAAACAGTTCATCAGGTTCCTGTTGATTTTAAAAGACCTTCTAAGTCTTGTGATTCATACTCTGTCCCTTCTGAAAATAGGCTTAGCAATTCTACACCTGTGGGACAGTCGAATGTAGTTCCAGTTATGGATGTAGAGACAAGTGATAGTGGGGACTGGTATTATGAACTGACATTCCTTTGCAAGGTAAAAACCCAGATGAGGTCATTGAAAGGTCTTTATGCAAGGAAAGAGTCTTTTTCTCATACAGGAAAGAGAGGCTACTTTTTCACACTAAAAAAATCTCATGACAATTAGGGGAATCAAAATAGTTCTATCCAAATATCCACATTCTAAGTCTCAGCATCTGACTTCTCAACCAATGTTCTAATCCTACTATAAGGGTCTTGGTACTACTATTTATTTATATACTATAACAATTCTGCAACCTAAATAGTTATATTTTATGTCCAGTCCTCAGGAATGTCTGCCATGTCCTTAGTTACTAGCAAGAAGGGTTTCTTTGAAAGTCATCACAGAAGCTATTTAGTTTTGCACTAGTGCTTTGAGTTTGAAGCTTTAGTCCTGCACTTACCTATTTGTTTTTGTAAGCTTCCAGCGTAGTTAGAACAGATAGCTTGCTTTACACTCTTTGCAACCATCTGTGTTGTCATAGAAACCAAGTGAAACAGTTACTTGATATCCAGTTTTCCATTCCATATCAACACTAAGCAATTATGTCATGGTATACTATTACCAGTCTCCATTTTCCTGCAGGAAAACCACATGCTGATCAAATATGTTAAGAAGTGAATTCCAGAATAACATGTTAAGGATATACTTTGTGTGGTTATTGTTGTCTAGGACTGTATCAGTCATATTACCTACAGGAAACATAATTCTCCACAGATGGTTCAAATGAAGATATTTCAATGAAAACTACTTACAAATGTGTGTATAAAGTGAAGGGATAGCAAGGCACCCACAGACTAACATCAGCAGAAAAACTTACCATTCCTAAGGCCCAAAAATCAAGGAGGAAATGGAGTTACTTGGGTCCAGAGACAGCTTATGAAAAGAAGGCTACCTGAATGAACCTTTAGTTTTGGAGGGATGCAGATTAGTACAGAATGTACCTGCCAATGCATGAAAGTATCAGGGATGAAATACTCTGACTTCTCTCTCCTTGTACCTTCCAATTTCATGTCAAAGTTTCTACTGGCTAGACTGAACCTGGATGTCAGTCAATAAGGGAAAGTAGGAGATGAAGTACTTGGGGTTACCTTCCTGGCCACAGAGTTAGGCAGGGGAAGGGAAAAATGGAATGATGATAGGGTACATAGGAAGGGGAAACACATTTGGAGAACTAACAAAAGTTAACTAGTTACTGTATCTCACATTATCTTATTTTATCCTTTTATTAATACTAGCTCCTTTTCTCTACATTTCATAAACAGGGAAAGTGAGTGCCAAATGGCTAAGTAAATCATTTAAGATCACATAGTTAATAAATGACTTAGCAAATGATGAGTCCAGGTTTGTCTAGTGTATATTTATATCACCTCTTCTGCTACAACCTATCATGATTTTTAAATTTAGATTTGAGCATAGAAATAAAAGGAAATTCAATACGATGGAGTTGGAATTGGGGAAGGACAAAGACATCTTGATATTTTTGAAACACGTAATTTTAAAGACATATTTTGTTAAGAGAATGTCTCACTGAGGTTACCTCTTTGCGCTCAAAAGGCACTTCTCCAAAGAAGAAAAGCAAATGGCCAATAGATACATGAAAAAATGCTCAACATCACTTATAATCAAGGAAATGCAAATCAAAACCACTATGAGATACCACCTCACACCTGAGAGGATGGCACACATTAAAAATACAAGCAACAACAAATACTGGAAAGGATGTGGAGAAAAAGGAACTCTTCTACACTGCTGGTGGGAATGTGAACTGGTCCAACCACTATGGAAAGCTGTATGGAGATTCCTCAAATTGCTAAACATGGAGCTCCCATACGACCCAGCAATCCCACTTTTGGGAATTTACCCAAAGGACACAAAAACACTAATCCGAAAGGATACATGCACCCGTAT